>CAUYTI010015202.1:0-13246 GCA_963575145.1 Galago senegalensis | reverse complement strand
GCTGGGACCACAGGCGCCTGCTACAACGCCTGGCCATTTTTTGGTTGCAGCCATCATTGTTGTTTGGCAGGCCCAGGCTGGGGATTCGAACCCGCCACCTTAGGTGTATGTGGCTGGCGCCTTAGCCGCTTGAGCCACAGGTGCCAAGCCAAGACTGAAACTTTAATCAGTAACTATCCACTGTTATATGGCACTTTCATATCATGCAGAACCATCTATAACTCAGGCCCAAGTTTTCTCTTCCTCTGACAACTGATCCTAGGAAACTCCACTGGGAGCTATAGGCACTGGGGTAGAAGACAGAATGTAAGCCAGCATGAGTGAGGACTCTGATATTAATTCTTCATGTAACTCCTTGTCAATTCAGGTCCTGTTGAGCCCAATCTTTCATTTTATGATTAAGTATTGCTAAACATGTCCAACTGTATGGCTTAGTGGCTCAGATAACACCGAATTCATGATGGGCAATTCAGGTTTCTTGCTACACATTCAATGGCTATTAGGCAACCATTAAGACCTAATAACAACCAAAAAGCTATTTCTCAAAATGAGAATAATTATTCACAGAGGATGACAGGGCTTTGCTCCAATATCTTAAGTGTCTGCAGTATGACTTACCTGTACAGATCTGCTGAAAGCTCTAAGCGTCATCACTATCTGCCAATGAAACTTCGAGAACCATTGGATCTGCCTCATCAAAGAAACCAATCAGCACAGAGCTTTCATAGCACCTTGAAGCTGTTACCCAATCTTCTCTTGTTCTGGGCTTTACTCAAAACTAGCACCTTTTCAGATTATTCAGCAAATGGGCCAGTGTAGCACAGCAAAATGAGAGATATATCACCTCCCCCAATCTAAGGAGATTCACTAACAGTTGTTTTGTTTTGTTTTGTTCGTTTGTGATTACAGTGGTGGCCTGAGTCAACAACTTATCTTTCACCTTAGAAGGCATATTGCAACATGTCCATAGCACCTTACCCCTAGAAATTTTGTTAAAGTAGAAGACTCCTAAATTTCAGTCAGATTTATTTTCCACATTTGATGTGCAAATATCCTATGAATGAATATAGAGTAGTTGCTACTTCTTCCTCACTAGATCCAATAAGGTTGGTGTTTCTAATATTAACAAACCAATGTGATGTTTTGTGGAACAGAAAGTGTACTAAAAATCTCTTCAGACTACATTACAACATAGGACAAGAAAATTGTTATACTCTAGGGATAAGACAGTAAAAATGTATCACTGGCTTTGCCATCTGAAAGCAAACTGTGATAATCTTTACCAACATATATTGAGAAATAAATGTATATTGTAGATTCATTGCTATATAGCAACTCCCAGAGATGTATTAATTTGCTCATCCAATGAAATTACATTGGGTATAGCCCTGACATCGACACACAGGTCATTATCTGTATAAGCAAACATCAATTCACTGTCATTTTCCAAGATCCATCTATTTTATGGACAGTTCAAATGTGTGTTAAAAAGGCATGTGATGGCCTATATTCTTTAAATTCTTGACAGTGACACAAATCTCTTCAATCCCTCCAGAAATGTGTATTGCTTTTGGCATATAATTTTCCTAGGAAGAGGCAGGAAATGGCCTCCACTTGACCATTCTCACCATTCTTACCATAATAGCCCTAATGCCACAAATCAGGGAACCAATGTAGGGATTCTACCAGTTCCTCAATGTGTCTTTTCAAAGTGTGCAATCTACTGCTGAAGACATAAACACAGGATGAGTTTAGTGACCGACTGTACATACTAGAAAATGGGTCTCAGCTAAAACTGCATTTATTATCTCATTTCCATAAGCTCCCACTCTGACTAGTAGACCACAATGATATTTTGGGTCACCTGAATCAATGTCATTTCAAAGTCAATGTCCAGTAATTCCCTAAAGTCTAATTTTTTCCCAGTGTAGAGTCAGATAAAAGGTTGAATATCTCTTTGGGGAAGGATGGATATAAATATTAACAGTATACATTTTGTAAATGTAGTGGGGACCTGTTTAAAGATATATGACCTTCCTTACTTCAAGTCATTCTGGGTCTGTGAACTGGTACAAGTCTGAGAATTGATTGAGGACCACAAATACCCTCTTATGTGATTTAAATTGTTCTTCCACAAGAAGAACAATCACTATTTAGCCTTTTATTAACTGGAAAGAAAACTCTTTAACCCATATAGATTAAGTCAGAATTTAGTAGATGTCCACTTATTTTAATTCTAGGAACATCATGATCTAATTAGCAATGCCACAGGTCTATGTTAGTCATACGATTTTGATTACCATTTAAACTTGACTGTCTACTTAAGTAACCAGCCTTACCTTTGATGATTATATGCCACAACTTAGCCTATTCTACTCAGGATTCCAATTATTTTTAATGCATTTAGCATTTCTAATTCAGTGCTTACAGTTCCCAATCCAATTTATAACCTACAAGAAGAACAATCACCACTATCTTCAAGGACGCTCATGAACATCTCACAAATTTATTTCTTACAGTTAAGGTGAAAGTTATATCCTTTGTACCCTCCTGTTAACAATGATCAGGTCTAATATGATAAGACCTCTCCAAAATTTCATTTATCCTAAGCAATTAGACCCCTTCTTTTATAGTATACCTAGGCAGTTCTGAAATTTCAAATTTATTTAGTATATGCCACCTAGTGGTGCATGTTTCATCCAATCCACACAACATATTCTTAGAGCTTTTTATAACCCACTGAACTGTGTCTCACACAAAAGTCTCTGCTTACTAGGCCCATATCAATATATCTGATCAACTTTATGTTTCTTCCAACAGTTATCCACCATAATTGCTATCCTTTCCCAGACACATGCCCCCAGACATCTGTCTGCATAAACTGCAAAAAGTTACATAGTTCTTTTAAAGTATAGCAGAACTCTTCATGAGTCATATTTCGTATCTCATGTATAGGCATTTACAGATACTTAAATCTTCTAGTATAGGATAAAAGGGAAAGAGAAGTTGGATCCTGAGAATCACTCATGTTTTTCAAGGTGAAAGTTAACAGAAAATCCCATTTATAATCTTTCTTTGGAAAAAGTAGGATTTATCCTCACATGGGCATAAAACAACTGCTTTTACTGGCAAAGAAGACTCAGTAGAATAGGAGCGTTCTGTGCCTTATCTCCAGCCTCATTAGGATGTTCACCTGTGTCTTACTCTCCCCTTCTGAGAAACCATTCCTTTTCATCAATGTCTTGACTTCAATGGTAGCCTACAAGTGAGTATAATTTGTGTTGTTACTCCACCATTCACAGGATGAGAATCTGGACTTCACTTTGCAAAATTTCAGCTTCATAGCTACAAGAGATAAAGATTGTTTTCTTCAGTGAAAACACAGAAGTGTTCTGTCATTTATGTAGTGCTTCAATTGAGAATGTGAATCCTCGAGTTCATCCTTTTCTTTTTACCACTTCATTTAGGTCACTTAGGGACAATAGCCAGTATTATTATACCTTTTAATTTGATAAATTTTTCTAAACTATCAAACACATAGTTAACAAGAATCATGACTTGTAAACACATTTGATTCGAAGTATCCAATGGTGACATTTAGTGAATCTCCATTGGTAATAGAATTGTCATTATCTTTAAATATGATCATATTGTAAAATTGATTACAAAAATCCTAGACTGGATTCATGAAAAACTCATCCTTGAGATTTCCTTCTCTAGAACCATTCTTGTTACCAAAATCTGTTAGTCTAGGAGGTTCTTCTTAGAAGTGTAACATATAGGGTGCATGTGTGTGTGTGTGTGTGTGTGCATGCACACATGTGCACATGTGCATGTATGAAAGAGAGAGGAGAGAGAGAGACAGATTTTAAAAGAATTGGCTCTGGCAATTATGCAAACTAGCAAATATGAAATCTACAGAGCAGGCCAGAAATCAGGAAATTCTGGTGAGAAGTGATGGTGAAAATTTGTATCCAGAGGTTCATCAGAGGCAGAATTTCTTTCACTTCAGGCGACCTTAGTCATTTCTCTAAGGCTTAAAACTAATTTGTGGAGGCTCACCATCATTACAGAGGGTAATCTGCTTTACCTATAGTCTATTAATTCAAACATTAACAATATATTAAAAATATCTGAATTGAAACACCTAGACTGATGTTTAACCAAACAACTGGGCATCTTTGCATTGTCAAGTTGACAGAAAAAATGAACAATCACAACTGAATACACAACTCTGCTCAAAGAATTGATTGTGGAAAGATCTGAGGACATAAAGTTGCAAGGAAGTTAAGGAGTTAGGATTGGGCAGAAGAAGCTGACTGGCAATATAGTTGCAACTGTAGCAACTGCCAACCCTATAACAAACTATGGGGTTGGGAGTTTCCATCAAAGGTGTCTCTAATTCAAGTAAAGAGGCTGGATTTTAAATCTATCCATCAATCATTTGCCACAGGCAAATGTAAAAACTGTAACAGCAACTTTGAATAATTTTCTTTTCTACAGTCACAATTTTCAATGATGAATGCCAATGCAAACATGAAAAAAATTTTCTCTCCACAAGTGTATAAATATGCTGATAATTAACAGGGAATCAAGATTAAAAAACAGTATATTCTATACAAGACAAAATAAAATAAAACAATAGGTTAATAATCACAGGATTACTTTAAGTAACATCTATATAAAGTTTTAAAAAATCTATTCTAAAGGGTATTGAATTAGTCAAGATCAATAAAATCCATATTTTTAATTATCATATGATGTTTCACATTTGAGAAAAATTTGTACAAAATATACAAGATTTATTTGTGCATATTAGTTTTATATATTTTTATGGTTCTACTTAATACTTTGTTTTACCTCTTTACTATTTTAATATTACTTTATGAAGCCATCTCTGTCCACAATAAAAATGTTAAGTAAGATGCACTATTCTGGAAAATGTTTTGGAAATAGCATTACGATTGATTATACTTAGATTCCCTTGACATAATGTTTATGCACAGCTGCTGACCATAATCGCCAGTTGGACAGAATTCTTATCATCCCACACATTTAGTTCTTTTTGAAAATAAATAGAAATGATATTTTCTGTTCCTTAGAAACAGTAAATAGCAATGCTGCATCTCAAATCACAATTCTCTTTAATCAACATTGCAACATAGAGGGAAAAAAGACGGTGAAAGGATCAATGGAATAACATCCAGTTAGAGAAAATTGAAATTCACAAATACTCCGTTCAATGAATGTCCTTGAGTAAATTTACTTTGTAAGTATTTGCAGGATAGAAATAGAATCGATATTCTAAAATTATCATATAACACTGACATTTAAAATATAACCACATTAGTTCTGGCTTGAATTGAACAGTTGCAACATAGAGCATTTGAAAGATATTTATAAGAATTCTAAGTTCTTTAAGCAATGGTTTTTCTTTGGCCAAGTTCCTTAAAAAACCATCTCAGAAAAAGTGTGATGTTGCCTATAAATGCACCTTATATGTAGTTTTTAACAATTGATTTTCATTCATATAAATGTGCTTGATAAATAGCCACTAGTAAATAATGCTACAAGAATAATAAAATACTTATAATTCATTTTCATTTCTCTTTTTCTAACCCTTATGGGTCCTCCTAAACTCCTATTAATACATTTGCATATTTGATGAATATCTGAATGAATGAATGGAAGATATGAATATTACATTTGAGAACATAAATACAATGATTCTTCTACATATGTATAAATTCCAATGGGGCACAAAATATTAAACTTTATAAATAAATAGATAATTGTACATATCAGTCATCAGACACAGCAAGGAATTATATTTTTTATAAAAAGAGTTTTCTATTTTCTCCATATTCTTGAAATCAAATATATAAATAGCTGTTAATAATAAGAGGTGAGTTCTGCTGTATGTAACAGAACATTTCTCATTTCCAGAATCTTTGTGACTTTTTTGAACTCAAAATGTAAGCATAAAATTTGTCTAGAATTTTCTCTCCTGATTTCAGTTATTTTTATTTTCAATTTAAGAAACACAATAATTATTCTAATACATAAGTATTAAATAAGAAATCAACTATACTTGTCATTTTCTGAGAAGAAAAAAACATTTTCATTAAGAACTTAGATCATATAAGAAATTTTTCTATAGTATAAAAATATCATTATCATTCCTAAGATTTATAATATCTTATCCTTTCTTGAAAACTGATTATAAAACTTTTAAATTTATATTTTTCAAAATATTTAAGAATGCAAGCAATCAGAATTTTCGAACTACATATTAGTTTGTCTTGACTTTTTTTGTGAACAATAAAGGCCTTCTGGTAAACATGTCACACCTTGGTAGTATATTAAATACCCACTGATGGACATAATGTTATCAAGCCTCTATTCTTGGTTCTGGCGAATTCCTAAATTGTTCTGAAATATATATTTGGTTGATGGATTGTAATACATTTGTACATACACATAGATACATACAACTGTAAATATTTAAAAACTGTATTTCTCTTTCAAGCTTTTGAATGATCTTTTTAAAGTGCTGTTGAATTCATTTTTCTAATATTTTGTTTATGATTTAGCCTTAGTAGAGTGCTACGGCGTAACACAGCTCACAGTAACCTCCAGCTCCTGGGCTTAGGAGATTCTCTTGCATTTAGCCTCCCAAGTAGCTGGGACTACAAGCACCCATCACAACACCCGGCTATGTTTTTATTGCAGTTTGGCTGGGGCTGGGTTTGAACCCACCATCCTCAGTACATGAGGCCTGCGCCCTACCTACTGAGCCACAGGTGCTACCCCAAATTTTAACCTTTTGAAGGCTATCTTACGAATCTCATATTTTTTTTCATTCTTTTTTGTATTTTTTCCTTTTTTCTTCTCAGACTGCACATTGTTATCCTGTCTGTGAATTCACAGACTATTTCTTTGTAGGCAAATTTTCTAATGATGTTTTTCTGTTTTCTTTCTAGGCTTAATGTGGTGCCTGTAATCCTAGAACTTTGGGAGACCAAGACTGGTGGATTGCCTGAGCTCAGGACTTCAGGACTTCAAGACCAGCTTGAGCAACAATGACATCCCGTCTCTACTAAAAATAGAAAAAAACTAGCCAGGCATGGTGGCAGGTGCCTGTAGTCCCAGCTACAGGGGAGGCTGAGACAAGAGGATTGCTTGAGCCCCCAAATTTGAGGTTGCTGTGAGCTATGGTGTCATGGAATTCTCCCTAGGGTGACAGAGTGAGTCTCAAAGAATAAATGAATAAATTAATTAATTAAAGGAAAGCAAGAATTTCTTTTTAAATTTTCTTATTATTTTAATTTCTGTTAAATTTCTCAATCTAGTCACTTATTTTCATCCTTAGGTTAGTTCACTGTTTCTCTGTATTCTAATATTTTTTATATTTTTTGAGACATTCACTAAACTTCTTTAAAGCAATTATTTTGAATTCTTTGTTAGCCTATTCATACATTTCTATTTCTTTGGAATATGTCACTGGCACTTATTTTATCTCTATGTCCTTGATCTTTGTGGACATGCTCCAATACCTCTGCATTTAAAGAAGTAGAAACTTATTCCAGTCTTCACAGACTGGCTTTGTTTTCAAAAGATCTTCAAGAGTCAGCTCATCAGGGGATATGTGGAAGGCCCTCAGACATTGTTCCAAAACATGCCCATTGAGGTGAGCCAGAAGCCTGGTACCCCTGGTGCAAGTACACTGCTGGGTCTGGCCAGAAACCCCTGGCTGCTGAATCCTGCCTGTCACTGAAGGCTGACAAGATCCCGTGGCCTGAGAGCAGCCTGAAGATTAAGACATAAAGACATACACCTTAGTGGTAAAGTGTCCCACTTCTCACAGGGCCAGGTCTGAAGACTCAATGCAAATGTACCAATCTGGAGACTGAGGATATAGGAGCATTCTTGGTGTTTGGTTTTACTGTGATAGACCTGGCATTGGGGATGGAGGCAAAGGCAAAGTCCGGTGCTCACTTCTCTTTCATTCCCCCAAGGTATATGTTATGTATCTCCAAGCTGTGCTGCTTGGATGGTGATGTGGGTATTGTAAAACTCCTTCCATATTCTTTCCAAGGTGCCTTTTCTTTTATTGTGCTGCATCTAGGTATTGTGATTTCTCTCCTGCTATCCTTTGCTTTTATAAAATAATTTTCATGCAAAGACAGTTATTCAAATTGATGTTTCTGCAGGGAAATAATCTGGGGAGAGACTTATTTCACCATCTTGCTCCATCCCTTCTATTATTTTTATCTGTTTGAACAGACTTCTCTTTCTGAATGCTTTCAATGACTATATTTAAGAGATATGTACCTCAAATGCATATAAACCCTCAAAAATATAAAAATAATGATATTTTATGTTATTTCTGGTAGTTCTATAGGGCACCTATATCTTTCATAAGGACATGATTTAATTTTAGATAGTATACTTTTCTTAAATTCATCTTCTTTCTTATGTCTGATATCCAAGGAAAATTCTTAATCTTGACAATGATACCTGACTGTAAAACATACCTTAAAAAGTTAAGAAGAGTTTTAAACTTTGATCAGGCATTGCAAACTGGGAATTACAGAAAAGTATCTCATCTTTCATTTTTGTTTAAAAACAAACTTAGATGTTTTATGACTCCTCATGCTGCTAAAATTTTTGTAACTCTTTCTACATTAATTTTTGATTTTTTTGTTAATGACAGACTTGCTTATGTCTGCATTTAAAGATCACATGCATAGATTAGTCTTCCAATGAAATTATTTTTAAATTTTTAAGAATCATTTGAAAATCACTGGAAGCACATGAATTAATTTGCACTTAGTATTATTAAAGACTATATCATAAATTTGAAAGTTTTTATATCATAGAGACTATATATCATAAATTTTCTGTATTTAACAATGTTTGTGATTTTACTTCTACTAGTAATTTGATAGATTGTAACTTTTAAACGTATATAATTTGTGAGGCAGAGTAAATTTAATATTAAACATAAATATAAAATATATAGACCAAACTCAATGTATGTTCTTCTATTTTTACATTCATGTTTGATTTCAAAAAATCAACACATAGCTATTTTCATTTTACATGCTGATAATCACAAACTTTTGAGCTTTTCAATTTAGTGTCTTTACATATATATGTACGTATGTGTCTATGTATGTATGTAAATTTCTATGTATATATATAAGCTTAGTGAGAATTTGTTGAATGAAAGTTTACTCATATATATGTGTCAATTACAAAAATTTAAATATATTATTTTAAAAAATATTTTTAGTTAAATTTATTCCATATGTGATTATTATATTTACTTTAGCTTTTGACCATTTTTACATTAAATTGGTTTTGATAAATGTTTATTTTTAATAATTTTAGTATTCCTGACATAATTTGACTCAATCCTCAGAAATGGTGGAAAAAATTAATAATGGACAAGATGGAATGGAGATTCCTTCTAGACATTCTTGAATTTAAATAATTATTCAGAAAATATCTTCTAACATCTGGCATATTGCTGAAAGATATATTTATACTGAACACTGAAAGGAAGTAACAAATCTTGGCAAACTGTAAAAGGAGAAAGAGCTTCAAAAGTTTTAAATGCATTTTTATTATCTGAAGATACTTGGCACCTCTCATTTTTGTGCTATTTTGTTTCTTGTAGAAAAGAAGACATTCCTTAATGTGTTTTGCAGCTTTTCTCAAGGTCAGTGTAGTAATTTATTTTTCACAATGGAACATATGGCTTAACATATGGCTCGACACCTGTGGCTCAAGTGGCTAAGGCGCCAGCCACATACACCTAAGGTGGCGGGTTCAAATCCAGCCCGAACCCGCCAAACAACAATGACAGCTGCAACCAAAAAATAGCCAGGGGTTGTGACAGGCGCCTATGGTCCCAGCTACTTGGGAGGCGGAGGCAGACTTGCTTGAGCCCAGGAGTTGGAGGTTGCTGTGAGCTGTGAAGCCATAGCACTCTACCCAGGGGGATAGCTTGAGGCTCTGTCTCAAAAAAAAAAAAAAAAAAAAAAGAACTGGTTCTAACTCAAAGGCTCACTGTTGAGATAGTAGGTTTGCCCCTAGTAGAGGAAGCCTCAGCTGATCTGGCAAAGGATGCTTTTTATCATTTTGTTTGGCCCTGAGAGCAGGTACATTGTGGAAAGTGGCATAATTGAGCTTATCTGTGGTAACGCTGAGATAATAGTGTTTTCCAACAAATAAGGCCCAGACATATTGTTGACATCATAACCCTCAATAATCGCCAGTGTATTAGGGGAAAAGTCAGGGCTCCATTCTTGAAGGAGAAAACTGTATTTAGAAAAGGAAAGATTGCAATTAAACCAATTGTGGGGTATAATATTCACCTTCACTTGAGGTCAGATTGATGTCTGTGTGTTGAACTAGCTTCAGGTTTGTGGCATGCATGCCTTCATGTTATGCCAGCCAGAACGTGTCCATTGTCTTAATCACCCTGACTCAAAGGTAGAATCATCTCCAGTTTACTGATAAGGAATCTGGGGTTTAAGATTAGAGTCTTTCAAAACCACCTAGTAAGTTGAAGACATGGGATTTGAACCTAGGTCTCAGCCTAAAAACAACAAACAAAACGGTGAAAATTAAAACCACTATTCAGAAATTTGCCAGAAGTCTTTAAATGTGCATAATATACTTATTTTGTTATTTTAGCTGAAGGCTTTTTGAGTTTGTTGGACTCAAGCATCTTAGTCTAAACTCAGTTTCCCATATAGGTGATATAAGATGAGCATAGATGAAATATATATATTTGTGGATATGTCAAGTTATTTTCTACTTTATCATATTTATGTTATATATATATCATATATATGTACATATACTAGGTATATGTGTGTGTGTGTGTATTTAGCTTCATTTATTTCCATCTGTTTATGTAGCTGTAACATACATCAAATCAGGGTGAGGGGTGATCCATCTGTTCCAGTTTTCCTGCTGAGCCACATTCAGGGAAATACAGTTCAGCCATCAGAAGTAAAATAATTCTATTCTAATTTTTATTTGCATCTCCCTGAAGGACATTAGGGTGCACCAGCTTGTTACCCAGAGCAGCTCCTGAGAAATTCTGTATCCTCTCCTTTGAGCCTACAGATTAGGCTTTAAAGCTTCTTTTTGTCTCAGCCCGCACAATATTCTACCCGAACTTTTATTTGCTCTTTCTCCCTCCAAGCTCCTCTCCCAACTCAGCTCTTTATTATGTAGAATAACTTAACTCCTTTGGCTATTACAGAGTTTCTCTGTAAGAGGAGAACCTGAAAGCGAACCCAACAAGCTAGAAAGCAGCCTACATACTTAGAAGTTTGAAGGGTAAAGAAGAAGGTGGAGCTGGAGGGAGAAAGATTATGAAAAGCCATATACCAGCTGTTTCTTAAAACAATGGAGCAACTTTAGTCCTTGTTTTCGGAACTGTTTTGTTTGCATATATGTATACTGTTTGAATCCTTGGTTTTCTTGTCCATTAATATATCAGTAATGCATTTTTTAGGCATTAACCAATAATATTCAGTGCCTTGCTTTGTGCCAGGCACTGTTGTAGGTGTTGTGGTTTGATTCCCACAACAAAATAAGAGGTAAGTGCTGTATTTCTCCCTGTGAGGAAACCAAGGTATACAGAAGGTAAGTTGCTTGTGTACGGCTTCACAGCTGATGAAAACCAAGTGGATCTGAACTCAGGTAGGCTGGCCTCAGAACTCAAGCTTTTAAGCTCTAGTTGTACTTCCTCTCTTACAAAAATAATATATTTATGTTGATTATTAATTTTTCAATATTTACTTAAAAGTGATGTGGGGGTTGATAGACAATAATATATTGTCTCCATTTTCTGCCTGTCCTTAGTTCTTTTTCTTGCTCTGAATCATTGGAGTAGTACTCAGACCATTGACCAGTGTTGGGATATTGTGATATGTGAAGACCTTGGGGGTAATGGGCTTTGGAAGACATCAGTTTTCTTTCCTGCTTTCTCAGAATGAACTATCACTTCCTTTGGATGAACAGGCAATTGCTGTTTCTTTTTCTTTTTTTTTTTTCTGGGTCCATTTCTCTTTTTCTTTCTTTCTTTTTTTTCTTTTAATTGAATGGTAACTATGAACTATGTACATTAATGCATTTCTGGGGTACAGTGTGGTGTTTTCACATACAATTTGATACATTTCCATCAAACTGGTTAACATAGCCTTCATGTCATTTTTTTAGTTATTGTGTTAAAACGTTCATATTAGAAAGATTCTATTTTTCTATAGACTCTCTTAGAAAGATTCACTTGTACCCTTGTAAGATAAACCACAGAAGTGATCCCTCCAATCCCCCTCCCTCCACCCAGTCCCCCCTCCTCTCTCCCTCCCTGCTCCCCATATTCTTAGGCTGTTATTAGGTTATAGCTTTCATATTAAAGCTAAAAATTAATTTCATCATAGGAGTGTGTACACTGGATACATTTTTTTCCATTCTTGTGATACTTTGCTAAGAAGAACATTTTCTAGCTCCATCCATGTGAACATGAAGGATGTAAAGTCTCCATCTTTATGGCTGCATAGTATTCCATGGTGTACATATACCACAGTTTGTTGATCCATTCATGGATCAATAGGCACTTGGGCTTCTTCCATGACCTGGCAATTATGAATTGGGTTGCAATAAACATTCTGATACAAATACCTTTGTTGTAATGCGATTTTTGGTCTTCTATGTATATACCTAATAAAGGAATTGCAGGGTCAAATGGCAGGTCTATTTTTAGTTCTCTAAGTGTTCTCTGGATGTCTTTCCAAAAGGAATGAATTAGTTTACATTCCCACCAGCAGTATAGAAGTGTTCCCTTTCCTCCACACCACACCACAGCACATCCACACCAGCATCTCTGGTTTTGGAATTTTGTGATATGGGCTAATTTTACTGGAGTTAGGTGATATCTCAAAGTAGTTTTGATTTGCATTTCTCTGATGATTAAGGTCGGTGAGCATTTTTTCATATATCTGTAGGCCGTGCGCCGATCTTCTTTAGAGAAATTTCTCTTAAAGTTCCTTGCCCACCCTGAGATGGGATCACTTGTTCTCTTCTTGCTAATACGTTTAAGTTCTCTATGGATTCTGGTTATTAAACCTTTGTCGGAGACATAACCTGCAAAAATCTTCTCCCATTCTGATGGCTGTCTGCTTGCCTTACTTACTGTGTTCTTGGCTGTGCAGAAGCTCTT
>CAUYTI010015200.1:0-119438 GCA_963575145.1 Galago senegalensis | reverse complement strand
GCTTTGACTCCATAGCACTATACAACGGTTTAAATTTTAATCTATAAAAAAAAAAAAAAAAAAAAAAAAAAAAAAGAGAGAGAGAGAGAAAGAAATAAAAAGTTAATGAATGTTGAGGCTGAGGCAAGAGAATCACCTAAGCCCAGGAGTTGGAGGTTGCTTTGAGCTGTGAGCTGTGACACCCCTCACTCTACCAAGGGCAATAAAGTGAGACTCTGTCACTAAAAAAAAAAAAAGTTAATGAACATTAGTATACACTTGTGGTTGTCTTCTTAATCAATTTCTCATATTGCCAGACCTAACTCTGACTTTACTCAGTATAGGAATGTGCAAAATTAAAAACTTTACATTTTCCTTCTCACTATAGCTTGTGTAGTACTTTGCTGGCCAGTGAGAGCCTGGGGGAGCTTAGGGAAAGTTTTTTGAAATGTTTAAACTGGGTTCCTTGGCATTTAATCAAGTGGATTAAAACATACATGTAATCATTAAAGTTCAGCAGCTGTCCTGTGATCTTGTGATAATAAGCACGTAAAGAGAACATTACCTGCAAAGCAAAGAGTGCGGGGCAAAAGCATCTGATTGAAATCACTCTGGTCAGTTTATTTTCATGTTCAAACACATACACCACTGATACGTGGGATCTGTGTGTGGAATGTGCTTTAAAGACCAGTGAATCACCTTGAAAGCACAATGCACTTCCTAGGAAGTGTCCAGCGGGCTTCCTGAGACTCTTTTCACTCAGCCTGACCTGAAATCTGTGATCCAGAGGGAACATGCTTCCTTCTCTCTCTGAGTAGCAATCGCTTTGTGGTTCCAGAGGCAATCAGAGACTGAGAAAGATTTTCACACTGATTTAACTGAAATGCAAAAATATTAGGTTTTGTATATGCGGGAATAAGGAAATGGAAAAAAAAAGGCAAGCGTCTCTGACGGTCCACTGGTAATGCATATTTGAGAAATATTTTACTGTCATTAAAAGTAGTAAAGTACTTCGTAAATACTATAGACAGTCAATAACTCTCCTACCTGTGACAAGGAGATCAAAATGCCCTATTGATGTGAAAAAAATCAGTGAAATCTAGATTCTCTAAGTATAGTTCTAATGAAACAAAATTACAGAACAGCATTCTTTGTTAGTCAAACTATGTGTGGTAGCCTTAGATGGATCTAATGGATGGAATTAGCTTGAATTGTACACTTAAGTGAATTTTATGGTTTTCCTCGCACAAGAAAAGTAATGAAACCAATTGATTCAGATGTTTCACAAATACCAACTGTTTATTATAAAATTGATCAACTATTGCTAGGGGAGGAAAAAGCATCTTACTAACTATAAGATGGTAATGATATCTTTATACTTCAAAATTATAGAGTCTATCTTAGTCAATTGAAACATGTCTTATACTGTTGCTTCCTCATGAAAAACAAATTTATTTTATCTACTTTTGTGATTTCACTCCATTTGACCTCCACTTCCATAGTAACTACTGAGAAAAAAGTGCTGAAAATGACTGACTTATTTCCAGAATATGGACTGTGCTGTGTCATGGAAAGAACACTAGAGGTGGATTCTGCACCTTCTCGCGTTCTGACTTCACTTATTTTGTGAAGTATATTTGGAAACATTATTTAGTATTTCATAGATCCATTGCAGATTATTTTGAAGACTAATTTTAAAAATAGAGCATATGCAACCAACTGCAAATTATGAACATGATAAGAGATTAATCATGTGCATATCATTAGTGAGTTTGCCTGTGTTTATATGATGGTATTAAATGAATGCTGAGCCTATTAAACAAAAAACAGCATGATTATAAAACTAGTTTAGTATTAGGAGAAAGTAGTTTTATGACAGAATATAACTCATGTGGTATTTCAGGACAGAAAAAATTCTGATTAGTGTCTGGCTAGTTATCTAATCTACTATTGTTAAGGAGAGGCCTCAGTTATACTTGGGGCCTTTAGTGAAGAGAGACTGATTGAAGAACATTATATCTTAAGGTAACAGCATACAGTAGCTAGTCAAACTTCCACCCAAACTGAGATGGTGATCATTCCTGAAGTGTAATCACCGTTCCCAATCTCTTCAAGACATAAAAATATTTAAGTATGTACATTGAAAATTGGTTCTATTTCTTTCTCTGCCTCTCCTTCCCTCTTTTCAAAGTTGTCATTCATATAAACCTTTTATTTTAATTTCATATCTACATCTAAATTATTACATCGCTTGATGAGTTGAAATTACACCTATTTTTAGTTTTTTTTTATTTTATGTGTTTATATTTTACAACATTTTACCTATTCATACCATGACTTTGGATTGATCATAAGTTTTAACTCATTGTCATGGTTCAAATATATAGCTATTTTAAAAATCGCCACCAAACTTTAAAAAATATTTTATTATTTGACTGAGTGACTAAAATTTGTTTGCATTATAGCCAAGATCTATATGCTAGAATATTGACAACCACTTCTCTCCTGGCTGTTCAGTCCCATTGGCTATTAACATTATCAAAGATTTTATAATTTTATGTATCTATTAAATTATAACATACGGGACATAAAATAATGTCAAGACTTTGTTCTAATGTGCAAACTTATAAAATGATAATTCTCTTAGAAAAATAGGTGAAGCAATTTATTTTCCAAAGTTATCTTTATCTTGAAATAATAGGGCCATATTTATAATGTCATCAAGCTAATCTCATTGACAAGAATGTGACCTCTTTTTGAATATAGCCTGCAATTTCTGATTCCCAAATGAATGTAACTCTTTACAGGAATGATAAAATGGTCCCAGAATTTGAAGCAATCGTAGATAAATGTATCTGAGGGTGAGAGGCGGCAGCATTTGCAGCCTTTACAATGCTCACTCTTGCTGGGGACAGAAGTGGGTTTCCCTAAGGCATCCCCTAGAGACCTGGGGGAGGCACGACTAGACGCTGCTTCCTAGCTGGATCCATGTGATCTGAGGCCAGGGCAGACCACTGACCAGGCTCCAGGAACACTTACACGGATTGACTCTGCTTACTCTTCCTAGGACTTCATGAGACTCACACAAGGCTGTCGACATGACTTTTGTTACCTGATCCAATGAAGTCTCTTTATTACTACGCCCATCATAGGGATCGTTAGGTATAAAGAGTTCCAATTTTCTTCTTGTGAATTACAAAATAAAAGTTTCAAATTCTCTCATTCTGGAAATATTATAGTTTATATTTTCTTCATTTTGTTGAAAATCTGGAGCATTTTTTAGACCTGAATTATGCCCCATTGTCACATTTTCTTCTGTTGACTTTCCATAGTATCATGAGAAGATAGTCATGATGTATAATCCTCGCTCCATATAGACCACATTTTGTGGTTTTACAAGTGCTATGAATAATAAAATGAAATTCATTATATCTTACATAAGTATCAAAATATAAACCAATTAAAATAACCAATATGCCCACAGTCAAATGGATACATATTAAAAATAGAAAAAAAAATAAAAAAAAATAGAATTTCCATTTAAAATATATTTAAATAATAAATCAGTTTTACATAGCTCTGTTAAGATTAATCTCAGTTGTATATTATATGTAATTAATCTATTGCTAATTATTCTCTTTTCAAATACACCATCAAGAAATTTAACTTCCTTTTGTATTTAAAAAGTCAGAAAAACATGTTACCAACATCTAAATAACAGGTTATATGTGGGAGATGGATCACGTTATTAGAATATGAAAAGTATGCTATTTTCTATTTCTCTGGACATATGCTCAAAAGAGCCATTACATTAGCTATTTCACCTGGTGCTTCTAGGATTTTCTCTTAATAACTCCCGTATAAACAAAGTTATTCATTATAATATTCATTTCAATGATTCATTCTTTGAGCCAGTACTTGTTTCTTGCCTTCTCTGTGCAGGACTCTGTTCAGTGTTAAGTATTGTTCAGTTAAAAGAACAAATCAATGACTAAGTTGCTTTCAACAATGTTTTTCATTTTAGAATTTTTAAATCTGCTGTTGAACAAAAACATTACTTTCAAACAGGCACTCACAGTTATTCAAATGCACAATGTCCATCATATTTCTATGGTAGAATGGGAAAAATGTGTTCGATCTTATTAACAGCCACTTTATCAATGGTAAATGCATTTGGATTCACTAAGAACAGCTGAGCGATTCTTATCATCTCTTCATAGATCACATTCAACACAGGATTCAAATGAAAAACAATTCCCATGGGGACTGCACGTAGGCAAATTCAACCTTCTTCACTCAAGCTGTGTTGATTACACAGTCTTCCCTTTGCCAAAAAATATGCTGACACCTAAAATTTCTTCTATTTTTATCATGAATATATTTTAACCACCAAATTAAGATTACAAGTTTTAAAAAGAGTGGTCTGAGAAATTCATTTACAAAAAAAATTTACATAGATAAAAATAAAAAACTATTAAACTATTAAAAAATATAAACATATGTGTAAATATATATTTATATTTTATATTTATTTATACATAAAATATTTAAAAACTATTAAATAAATAGTAATGGTTTTATTTAAAAATAATAAACTTTACAAAATTGTGAATACCACAGCCTATTAAAACATTTTTTTGAATCATAACAACAGAATAAGAAAATTTTGACCTTTTGTTTCAAAATGTATTTTTATCATACATGGAATATAGTTGCCCAAAGAGACTCTATTATAGTTTCCTGGTACACTCACAAATGATCTTTAGTCCTCTAATTTCTGGAATTCATGAAATAAATAAATTAGTTTATTTGCACTATTTAACTATCCCTTTCCAGTGGGACATGTGTAAAAGTACATTGGTAGCAAAAGTCCCTCAAATTCCAGTAAAAATTGAGTTCAAATTTACTTCCAAGTTTCCAAGTTCAAGGGTCACTTACCTAAATGAGATAAGATATTTGCATCACATCAATCTGGATGTGATGTTAAAAAAAAACAAAAACAATGACAAAAACAAACAAACAAACAAAAACCTGGTAGATTATCCCTGAAAAGTAGAAGTTCATGGAGGAAAGAGCCCTAGACCCAGACCCAGTGATCATGATACATTTCTGCTACACTATTAGGGGTATACTCTCCCCGTGAGCCAGTTAAGTCAATGGTCAGTTTTCTCCCCAATAAAACTTAACAAGCAAACAAACTTACACTCAGCCACATATGCACACAGGCACCCACAGAGAGGTAACATTGTCTGTGTAGCAGTGAGTTATCATTATGACATAATCTAATTGCAACAGAGATTTGCTACAATGTAAATGATAAGTAAACAAGTTTCCTTAAATATTTCATCCTATCTAATAATAGGCTAAAAACAAGCACAATCACTCTTATTTTGACTTTTGGTTTTAAGACTGTATTCTAGATTTTGATTCCTGACTTCTGTAAATCATCCATTTCTGTCACACAGACAAGAATTTAACTTCTGGCTGCAGTAGCAGTCAAAGCTTGCTATACACAATGCTTGCACTAAATTCCAGCTGGACCCTTAGAGGTGATGTTATTTGAAGTGTCGACTCACACAGCACTAACCTGCTGCTGATTGCAGCCCCCCAGGATGCTGATTGCAATGTGGGAACCTTTGTAAAGGACAAGTCTGAGTGTCACTGTCAGTGAACTTTGGAACAATAATTGTGATTTTATGACTACTTTTTAAAACAGTAGGTCAGGTGCAAAAATGTCTAATACATTTTTAGGCTTTTAATGTCTAGTAAATTTGAGATGGAGTAGACTAGCTATTTCTGCTGCGTAAGCAGATCACTAATCATGCATGTGGTGTCTTTCTGGGTAGTAAGTGATATTTAATATTTAAGAGCTCTGCATCCTTAGATTTAACACAGCAGTGATATTTTCAAAACAATCCTTCTGTAGCAAAGATAAAACATAACCACAATTTATGCCTCTCGTTCAATAAACAAATCATTAGTTTTGAGACAGAAAGGTCAATGCAAAAAAAAATAATTATGAGAGTATCCTTCCAGCAAATTGCTGCATTGTTTTCTATGATTTGGAGCTACAATTCTCTCTCTCGTGCTCCTTTCCCTACACACACACACGCACACACACACACGTTTGCTCTTCTCATATACAATACTGCACCAATAAAGAAGAATCATGTCGTCTCACAGGCAACCAAGTAGAACAGGAGGACAGTGCTGTGTTCATTCAGCACTACATGTGGGAGCTCGCCTCTGTTTCAGGGATGATTCCAAACTCTGCTGTACACTGTTCTCAAGCTATAGGGCAATCTCTATTCCTCTTAACCTTATTCCATTTCTAGAAAGCCTTCTTGAAATGTAAGTTAAACTTAATTTATTATATTATGTAACCCATTAAACATAGTTGTCCTTATTTTTCATTTATTCAGTGACTAGTCATTATCATTCAGGTATTAACTTTTATTTTCCATAAAGCACCAGAAATTCTAGTAGGCAATTGCAAGAAAAAAATACACACATACATACATTATAATGTTATGTGTTATTCCCAACACACACAACACACACCCTTAGCATTTAATTTTGAATTAACTTGAGAATCTGTGTACTGGACACTACAGAAATATGACTGTTAAGCCTATACATGGACTCAAAGATATTAAATATCGATTAGTATCTATTAAAGTTTATAATTTGTTGCCATCAAATATTTACAAGATTTACTTCAAATATTACCATTTTTTAATCATTTCCATTCGCAGATAATCTTCAAATGCATGACGTGGGGATACGACAAGTACTCCTCTTAGTTACCATTTGCAGTCATTGACGTCTACGGAGAGATTTGAAACTCTATAGCTTGGCTCTTTTCTCTGTTTTTCTGTCACCAGTGCTCAGAACAGAGTTTCTAATGGTGGTGTGGTGGGAAACCAGACAGCTTGAGAAAATAGCCTAAAAGTTTCCATCTGCCCTTATGTTTATGTAAAAAACTTTAATGCACCGTATACTGGCAATAGAGGAGACGAAACCTATTGCTGTTCTCCAATGAGTTTTTCCTTGTGTTCCTGGAGGCAGTGTCCAGGTGTCTCTTCTTGTGAATGTATGTGCGTGCACATGACAGTGGACGTCAGGTCTACAAAAGAGGAAGGTGGACGGTAGGGCTTGCTCTGAGCCGGATTGATAACATGTGGAATGGGACTAACCCAGGTCATTCAGCTGCAAGTTGCCTGATGACATTCGGTGAAAACATCATCTGATTAAACAGCACTTACAATCCATTATGCTGTGGAGAAATAATGGGTAAAATCTGGAAAATATTAAAACAGAATGCCAAAATAAGAAATCAAGAATTGTCAAAAATAGATATGGAGAGGGAGACAGATCACTGCAAATAGAAAAGTCATGAAACTTAATTATAAATTTCCAAAAAAGATGTATTTAATCATTTAGATGGTTTAATGGTTTATCTCTTTGTTTTACTTCAAAATATTGTGGGGGTACAAATGCTTTTGGATACATGGATCCCTAAATGCTTGACTCAGCGATACAACGTTCTGATCACCCAGAGATGGTGTTCATTACACGTTATGTAGGTTTTAGCCCTTCTGCTCCCCCTCCTTACTCCCTGCTGGATTTTATTAGAGTTTATTCCCTTCTAGGTGAAAGTATGCTTATCAGTTAGTTGCAATTTAACTGTGAGTACACGCAGTGTTTGTTTATTCCATTCTTTCAATGGCGTCTGAACTTTTTTCTTTTCTGCCACACATTGGAAGACTAAGATTTGCCTTGGGGCACACAGTAAATACACGGCCCTAAGGAAAGCTGATTAGCAAATAAATAAATCAATCAAAATTTAAAAAAAGAAAAGAAAAGAAAAAAAGGCCCATGCCCACTTTTCATGATGTCCAACAGTACAGATAAGCAAAAATGGTCCTCAAAAAATCACCATGTGCTCTGTGGGCTGCACGTGCCCTCCTTAGAAACTTCACGTAGAATAATCTCCAGTTCCATCCAAAGTGTTGCCAAAGGTATTAAATCAGGCTTCCTTATGCCTCAGTAGTATTCCATAGTGTGTGTGCCTGTGTGTATTATATTTTCTTAATCTATTAATGGATTGATGAGATTGTGGGCTGATTCCACATTTTAGCAATTGTGAATTTTGCTGCATTTAACATTTGAGTACAGGTGTCTTTTTGATAAAATGACTTATTTTCCCTTGGGTAGATGGGATAGTGGGAATTCAGGATCCAATGGTAGGTTTACTGTTACTTCTTTCAGGAATCTATGCACTGTTTTCATAGAGGTCAGACCAATTTGCAATCCCCTAACAGTATATAAGCAGCAGCTCTCAACTGTGGCTCGTGACCCACAGGAACTGTATTAAAGGGCCGGGCATTCGGCAGGTTGAGAACCACTGGTGTATAAGTGTTCTTTCACCCTGCAGTCACATCCACATCTATTGTTTCTGGACTTTTTAAATGAAAGCTATTCTAAGGAGGGGTAGGTGATATCTCATTGTGGACTTAATTTGCATTCCATAATGATTAGTAATGTAGAGCTTTTAAAAAAAAACTATTTTAGAAATGATGTTGATATTTTAATAGGGATTATGTTAAATCTATAGACTGATTTGAGTATTATGGATGCTGTAACAGTATTTTCTATACATGAGAATGGGATGTCTTTCCACTTGCTGGTGTCCCCTTCATTTTTTTCATCAGTGTTTTGCCATTTGTTCTTTTTTTTGAGACAGAGTCTTACTATGTGCTATGGGGAGAGTGCTCATAGCAGGAGAGTGCTGTAGCATCACAGCTCACAGCAACCTCCCACTTTTGGGCATAAATGATTCTCTCACCTCAGCCTCCCAAATAACTGGGTCTAGAGGTGCTCACCACAACGCTGGCTTTTTTTTTTTTTTTCAGTTGTCATTGTTGTTTAGCAGGCCTGGGCCGGGTTCGACCCTGCCCGCTCCAGTGTATGTGGCTGGCATGCTAACCACTGACATTCAGCGCCAAGCCATGTTTTGTAATTTTCTTTTACAGTGTTGTCATTTTCTTGTTTAAAGGAATTCCTAAGAATATTACTGTTATCATAGCTCTCACAAATGGAATTTCCTTCTTGATTTATTTTTCCCCTACATCATTACTAATGTACATAAATTCTTCTAAATATAGATGCCATTTGCAAAGTTGGAAATTTGACTTTTCCTATTTTCATTTAGATGTCTTCTGTATTTTTTTTGGCCTGAAGTATTGAAATCCCAGTACTATGTTGAATATGAGTGGTAAAAATTGTTACTTTTTCCCTATTTCTGTTCTCAAAGGAACGGCTTTCAGATTTTTGTCGAATCAGTATGGTGTTAGCTGTGGATTTGCCATTTATGGCCTCTGAGTGTCATACGCAGCCAAGTAGGTGAATCCTTGGGCCTTTGGGTAGCTTGTTCAGGTACCACTAGTGGCAGTGGTGGACTGGGCATGTGAGTTCTCATGGTCAGTGTGTGGTGTAGGAGATGGCAATTGCAGTGGCTGCACAGCCCTGACCTCCCAAGCAGCATGCTCTGATGTTAACAATGGCTGCAGTGTGTTGACAGGCACTTAAAAGGCACATGGATATAAGTATCAGCTATGGTGCTAGTGGTGGACTGGTTGAGCCCATCCTCAGTCCCCCAGACACCAATGGTGGTGGACAGGATAGGATAAGTCCTATGCTCAAGAGAGCCTCAGCCTGTTTGGGCACTGTAGGATGTGGTGCCAAGCTGAGCAAGCTTGTCCTCAGGCTCCCTGGCACTGCTCACAGGTGTTGATTGTAGTAAGCAGGCTGGGTACCTGAGACTTGTACCCTGTGGGTAAGGGCAGGGTAAGCAGAGCCTGTCCTCAGGCCCTGTGTGTGCACACTGGGGCTGTGCTGCCGAGATTTTTTTTGGGGGGGGGCTGCTGAATGGTGATGACCCCCTAAGTAGGAGCCCTCAGACTGAGGAGCACACCCACTTTAGCTTCCAGTGATGGTGACCGTGGCTGTGGCAATAGCCAGGGCAAGGAGAGTCAGGCCCTAGAGTGTGTGAATGAGTGCTGTGGCCCTGGTTCTGGTGGCACCAGGATTTCCTTCGGTGGTAGTGGTCCCAGACAGGAGGGTTTCAAGCTCTCAGAAACATGCATTGTGATTCCCTTGTTTCATGGGCAGTGTCCTCAGTGCACTGGACCAGCTATTCCCTAAGAGGGCTGATCACTGCATGGGCCAGCAGGGCCCATACCAGTTTGATAGATCTAAGTGGCCTTACCATGCTACCATCCTCTGGGTGGACACAGAGGAATGTCAATGGGACGTCAGTGTGTGGAGATACAGGGACTATCTGTCCTAGGGAAGAATGCAGTCTGGTGGGAACTAGGCCTTCAAAATGGCTCTGTGGTGCAGCTGCTTAGGGCTTGGGAGGATATTCTGGACCCAGGAGAGCCCCTTCTCTGGAGTGATGTCATTCCACTATCCCCAGGCAACTTCCTGTGCTAGTCTCTGGGCCTGAGAGCATCATGGGGCTTTGCTTGTGCTGGGGTTGCTGGAGACATGGTGGGAATTTAGGCTGCTGGTGTCTCACATTAACGCTTTCTCCACACTGGGCAACCTCGTCAGACTCCCAGCCACTCTCAGCGGAGCTGGTTGCCTTCCTTCCCGCCTCTTCCTTTCCTCCACTGTTCCTTTAACTTCTCTGTTGGATTCCTGTTAACTCCTTAGATGGGTGTTTTTCAACTAGTGTGCTGTGAGAGGATCTTAGGTGTGCCAGGGACATTTTTATAGATCATTACCTACACTATTTTTGAAAGAAGTTCAATGCACAGTAATTATTTATATATGTTTATTTTACTATTTATGTTTAGATCAATCTAAGTGTTCCTGGGAAGTTGAACTATAGGTTCAAGCATTCCATGAGATAAAAGAAGTTGAAAAACACTGTTTCAGATCCTCTGTTTGACGCATGATTATCTCCTTGTGTGTGTGTGTGTGTATGAAGGAGGGGAGCTCCAGGTTGAAGCCCCCACCTCTGCTGTAAGGTTTTACACAGCTTCTGCCACACATTCTCAGGACAGGCCTCCAAGGTGCTTGCTTTGGCGTCTGTCTCATAAAGATATTCTGTGGTATTTCTACTTAAAATTATATGTTTCTTATTTTACTGTGACAATGTGAAAAGTAGTGATTTAGGGGATTTGAAATACAGTGAGTTATGCTCTAAATCTTGTTTTGAAAACACAACTGTGTTTCAACATGACTGAAATATTAGGGATCAGTTTTTGCATAATATAAAATACCTCCTGGTTGATGCACTGTTCATCCATGAGAAACTCTAGATGAACACAGAAAACTGTCCCGCTGAATACACAAAGTGTGTGTGTGTGTACACACACAGAGACACTTCAAACACTTATATTTGCTACTTCACTGCATGTATAGTGATCCACCAATGTTCACATATAATTTTGGAAAACCCTCCTTTCATTATTTGACAATAAGTCACAAAATGCAACTCTTCTAAAACCCACCATCACATGGAAATTTAAGGGTTTTTTTTAAGGTAAAGTGCCATATTTATTGTAGTATTAAGGAAATATTTAACCATTAACTGACATTTGAAAACTCTTTCATTAGCTTCCTAATATTTATTTTACAATTATGGAACTTACAAAGTTCTGAATGCCATGCCCTTGACTCTGTTTCTACCATAGGTCCCATGGTTTTAATTGCATGATGAATTTTATGAACGTGTATGTACATTGAGTTATAGCACAACTAACTGTAACAAGGTCACGTCTATATTAGCATGAATGGATTAATCCACATTACAAGTATCTTGTCAAGTGAATACACTTTGGGGGACTTAGTAGATACGGAACACCATGTGTTATGCTCACGATAGCTTTGTTTAGAGTTACTGGCGCATGTAAAAATTCCCTGTCTTTCTTTCCAGTCAGTTTAGGGTCATGTACCAAATAGAGTGACATCTATGTTACTCACTTCTGAGACCAGAACTTAAAAAAAAAATCTTGAGTGATCTTCCAGCCATCGTTTTTGCTTCCATTGTGAGTAGTCAATATCTAATCTGAGAATATCTTTTTGAAAGTGAAGGGAACTTATCTTGAGAAATTGGTTACACAGGTGACGTAATAGCGCCAAAACCAGACAGGGAACAATGATGGGAGAGAGAGGGCTGGAGTGCCCAAGGCAGAAGATAGTGCTACCAGACCTATAGGCCTGAGAATTAGAAACTGGAACAAGATTGTGCTCGTTTGTATAGCTCTAAACTCAGAGAGGAAAGGTGGCACT
This sequence comes from Galago senegalensis, assembly GCA_963575145.1. Taxonomy (NCBI): domain Eukaryota; kingdom Metazoa; phylum Chordata; class Mammalia; order Primates; family Galagidae; genus Galago; species Galago senegalensis. Next base: position 107,156 of record CAUYTI010015200.1, on the reverse strand, counting down.
CCTGAGGTCGCTGCTGAAAACAGAAAGATGGGCAGCGAAATCCTAGCGACACTTTCACACTCATCAGTCTTCTGACAGTATGTCCTAGTTTTGGAAAGGACATTTTCATATACAAACCTGGGCAGAGACGGGCAGGGAATGGATCTGAAAATAATCATTAAAATAACAAGGCTAGGATGATATTGGACCCAGTGTGTCCTGGATTGCATTGAATAAAATTAGACAGGGTCCTTGTGTAACTGCTTGAGGAGTGCGCCCAGTAGAGTCGCCTGGCCATCACTGGGCTGTGCTATGAATAAAAAACTAACATTTAATGTGTAAAGTCAATGAGGTTTGGAAATTTGATTTTTGGTTCTTTGGCTGTTGTAATTAATAAGGGGTTTAATTGCCTCCAGCGGGCGTTTGTCTTTGCAATCTAGTATCTGCTTCTGATACGGCCCTCATTTCTCTTTGGCTCTGGAGAAGCAGATTAAACCCCAGAGATTTATGGAGTTCCTCGGGAATGAAGAAGCCACTACTCTAAAGAGAAGGTTGACGCACAGTAATTAGATTTTCGGTGACATATCAGGCTTTGTCATCAAAGTAGAGCTACCTCTAGAATTTAAAATTGAGGGAAATCAATAAATATTCTTTATTATTTAAGGTAATATCATTTCTTTCCTTCTCTTCCATTTATTAATTCTTTCTCATTGCATAAAGCACCTCAAATTCCAAATTACAGATATCAAAATTTTTTAATTAAAATAGCACTGACATACATAATATAGGTAAATTTAGAAAATCTGGAAAATGTAGAAAAGTCTTAACATTTGCTTAACAATGTATTATCCTTTTATTTGAAAAAGGCTATAGTTTACATATTTCTATTGTGTCTTTAATTATTTCTGTTCATATACGGATGATGAATTTAATTCTATGGCCAAATCTAAGTATATTTTGTTGTATTAGAAAATGTTAATTGTTCTATTAATGACATTTTCTACTTTTTTCCAATTCTTTTCTCCTTAAGTAACATGTTGATAAATATATCAATCTTAATTATTCATATTAAATATTAATAGAATTTTCATTCACCTCTAATATGTCTTTGGTAGACACATTTGTCTGCAAATTAAGACATTGCTATTTGAATAAGATCATATATTTTATAAGATTTTAAAAATTATAAACTGATATCTGTATAAAATTCAGGGTTTTTTTCTATTTTTTTTTTTTTTGGCCTAATTCCTCCTGAAGTTAAGAGAACAGTAATAGATGATGGGTTTCATCAGGAAGATGTGAAGAGTTTCTCACCAGAAGGAAGGAAAAGAAAATGACTCATAAAACAAAACATTGAGGTCATAGAAGAAAAACCAAATCAATTAGCCACATAGAGGGATTCAGGGAAAACACATGATGATAAATGTGCCCCTCGGAGGATCAGAGTGACTCATTCATCTCTGACTTCTGCTCATCCTATGGCAGCTCTTAGTTCTCCGAGAATTCCAAGCTGCTTGAGTGGTCAGTTACCTGGAGTGTGGGCATTGCATTAAAAAGAAGCACGTGGGTGTGAGAAATGAGGAAACAGGGACACAGTGTAAAAAAATGTGTGGAAAGAAGGCTTTTCTTGGAGGAAGATTAGAAAATGTACCTTAGTGAAGTTTTAAAGAATGTGTTTAGGGCGCTCTTGGACACTTAGAGGACAAAGTTAAGGGTCATGGAAGATGAAGCTAAATGGCTAAATGAGTCCAGTTTGCAAAAGTGACAGAAACTTTAAAAACTCCCACATAGTCCATTATTCAGGTTGCCCACTCCATTCTAAACACTTATTTCCTTTCATATTTATAAAAAATGTCATGCGGTAATGATAATTATGAGATTATTATTGAATACACAAAGAATTAGAGTAACAAAATTTGCAAGGCTGAAAACTAGAACTCTCAGACAATCTAACATTGAAAAGTCTGTACTGTTAGGCAGGATAGAATACTACTCTGTTTTCTCTAGGCACTGCCTTAACTGTACCACAAACATATAATTAAAAGGAGAAAAAGCAAAGCTCTGTTATGAGTATGAAGCTTGTTTTGGTATCTATGAAGCTGCGGAAAGTTCCTGTGGATGCGAATAGCAATCAGGTGTCTAAACACAATGCAGCATGACCACAATTATTAAAGTGCTGGAGAACAATTTTTGACTCCCTAAAATAGGGAGCAGAATTGTTAAGAAGCTGTTAGAGATTTAGTAAAGCAACAATGCCAAGTAAATCTTTGTTCCTGTTTCGAAAGGGATTTGTTGATAAAACAAAAAATACAAGTTTCAGAAGACTAAAGAGTTAAATATCTCGAGAATGGAAGAAAAAATATCCAAGGTACTCAATGCTATTAGGGAACTAATATATAATCACCTACACACTCATACGAATGATAAAACACAACTGTAGTCCAGAAATAAGGAGGGAAAAGGAGGAAGAGGAGACGGGGGTAGAATGGGGTATATTTGGTGGGACCTCACCTAATGTGCACGGTGAAATGGTACATTTCAAAACTATTAGGAGTAAAGTATTAATGTCTTACCACAACAAATAAATAAGTGAGGTGATGGTTATGTTAACCAGTTTGATGTAAGCATTCCAGATTATATTTCAAACCAGCACATTGTACCCCATAAATGCATTGAAGTATGCAGTTATGATTTAATAAAAAAGAAGAAAAAAACAACAAAAAGATATGAAAAAATCCTATAAAAATGGAAAAAAATACATGCATATTTTTAAAAGTCTCAGCTTTGTGAACAGCAAAATATTGCAATCTATGAGAGATTATAAGCATGCAAAATACACTTTAATAGTAGGCAAAGGCACTGCAGGCGTTAGTGATGGCTTTTCACCTATAAACTTATAACTCCTTCACCCAATCAGTTTAGGCAGCCTGATACTCTTCAAAAGAGCTTGACAAAACTCATGCCTCATATCCCGCTTATATGTATAAATAAATGGTAATAGCAATATACACGTTGCACAAACATTTACCCCACCAGGTGCTTTCACAGAAAGAGGGTAAAGAATCTGTCAAAGATGTTTTCAATAACTGTGAAGACAAAAATAAACAAATAAGTAAATAAAATGCTAAATAACTCAGAAAAAGCAGAAGCTGAGAACAGGTATCCTGTCTACCTCCAGTCCCCCTGAGCTGGGGAACAAAGAGAGAGTTTGGAGTTGATGGGACCTACAAGCTTAGAAGTGAGGACTCCACCACTATGGTACTACCCTGCTGTGAAGAATGAAGTCTCTGAGGAAGAGGCATTTTCCTGCTGGTGGTGATTTCTCAGGAGCTAGGAAAGGACTCCTCCAGGAGGGCTGACTTAGAGCTCTAAGGAGCAGCACCGCCTTACTGGGGCTGATGTCTTTGAGGATTACAATGAATTGATTATGGGAGTGCCAAATGACAAAAACAAAAACAGTAGCCAAAAAAGGAGCAAGGAACAAGGCAGTGGTGCAGTCAGGATGAGCAGCCCTCTGCTGATAAGACCAAGAAACAAGCAGGAGCCTGGTCTCCTCCCTTCTCCCCCTTCCTTATCTCCCGCTAGCACATCTATTGGCAGAATCAAAGAGAGAACAGCTGTCAAAGAAGGAATATAGCTAAAAAAACTTTGAGTGGTAGCTTCAGGAGTCAAAATATAACTAACAGTCTGAATACAGATTAGGAGCTGAGAAACAACAGCTTCAAAACGTTCACATGGCTCAAACATCTGAAATCCTAAAAATCCCACTTTTAGAGCTTGATATTAAGAAAATAATCAGAAATTTGAAAAAAAAATTGTGAACAAAGATAATTTCCTTGATAGTGTTCATAAGACCAAATACTTGGGAAACGGCATAAATCATGAATAAGGAAGTAGGAAAATCATGTATCATTTATTTATATAGAAGCTACATAATCATTAAAAATGATGATCACAAAGGTTTTTTATAATACAATAGATAGTTAAGTGAAACATAGGCATTTTAGATTAGGGTAAATATGAATGTGATCTAGCATAGAAAATGAAAAAATTGTAGGCAAAATAAAAGATTATTTCTCTGAGGTAACAGCCTACCTCTATTGGGTTTCCAGGGTAAAAAAATTTCAGGAGGTTATTTATGTTCTTTTATTCCTTTACCTTATTATATAATTATTTATGCAAGTATTTCCTGGTTTGTATTATAACTTCTGGCAAGGTTAGAGTTGCCAGAATTCTGAAACAGCAGTTAGCCTTCAATATTTTGTTGAGATACTAACAATATGAAGAACGAATTTAAATATATGTTTAAGAAAAAGAGGAATGCATTGCTAGCAAAACTATTTACATTAAGTGACTTTAAATTAAAGAGAGACTTGCATAACAACCATATCATTGGGTTGAAACACTAATAATTGTTCCGAATTTAAGGTTTTTTGTATGCAAAAGATTACAAGGTACTGTTTTGGAGTCTTTCCCAACTTCACAAATTAGTAATACCGTTTTATTTACATGCTCGTTTATAAGCTGCGTTATCAAAGTATTTAGTTGTATTTAATTCATGTTAAGATGCACACTACATACATTCTTTTTACCTGACGTTGCGTATAGAAAGTTTGTGTTGACAATTAACAAGCGACCATGAGAGTTAATGTAGTTAAGAGGCAATGGGACAGTGACACATACAGTTACAACGTACAAGTGCAAATCAGAGCCTAATCTGATACACTAAATTTGGGGGGGGGAAAGTCTGAAACACAATTGATAAAATAAAGATAAACACAACAGTCATTACAGAAATTAAGCTTTTAGATACATAATGGATGGGCAACCATAGGTTTTCATTTTTCTTTGTTTTCCCCTTTTTTTTCTTTCTTTTGTCACAAATCTTTGAAATTTTACCATTAAATCTTTAAGTGAGAATGGTTTTAACATAGCTCCTTTACTTTGCCAAACTCTTATTTTTGCATATCCTGGGAGTTTTACTCAGCCATAGGTGGTCTAGTATCTTTGCAACAGCCTGGATGGAACTGGAGACTGTTCTTCTAAATGAAGCCTAGAGAGAACACACAGGCACGCATGCGCGCGCGCGCGCGCGCACACACACACACACACACACACACACACACACACTGTACTCAATGCTAAATTGGAGCCACTAGACTAACACTTAGGTGCACATGTGGAAATAAAATATTTTAAATTTTTGACCCATTAAGTTTTCTCTGTGTTCTTCACCAAATTTACTATAAAGATAAATTTATGAGTTTAGTATCATGTCTTCCTCTGTCATTTCAGACAAAATAATGGAAGTAATGTAATTAAAAATTTATTTTCTTTTTCATTTTCTATACAGTTTATAAATAAGTTGCTTCTTTGGAGATGTGATATGTAAAATAGCCATGAGATCAAATGACTTAGATCCCAGCGTGATTTCTAACTGTGTGGCTATGTGACCTTAGGAAAGTTCCTAATCTGCAATGGATTAATTTTTTTCTGTAAAATGGAGAATACAATAATAGTTTTTTTCACAGCTTCCTTTAAAGAATTAATTATGTTTATAATTATAAGAGTTATTGCAGAATGCCTTATCAATAAAAACTAGACATTATTCTGATAACAACTGTGACATATGCTTGTGACAATTAAACAATGCAAATGTAGAATACAGAAAACTGATGTTTTTGAGTAAATTAGAAGGAATATTTCAATAAAACATTTTATAAAATATTTGGATTTTCTATTCAAAGACTAAAACACTAAAGTAGCTAGCAATTTATTTTTCTTCACAGAATTATAGTTCACTTTAGTGTAGCTATGAGTTAAGAAAACTTAAAATCACCAAATTCTGGATATGGATCAGAAACCTAACTTATCTAATATACAATCATCCATACAGTAATAAAATGTAACTATCATTACAAAAATAAATAGTTTATGAATACCTAACTAACTGTTAGTGGATTATTGTAACTCTGTAAGTATTTCTGAAAGCCATAGCTATTACACTTTATCAATAATTTAGTTCCTTATGAAATGTTAGGTGATGATATTTAACCTGACAGTTCATGGTAATGCCTGGCAGTCTATTCAGAGTCTCAACAAAGAATAAAGTAAAGTATAGTGAAAGGACAGGTCTCTCTCTGGGTTCACTCTCATTTCTTCACTGTTTCAAGTCAGAAAAAAATAATTTAGCGATGTGACGAAGTACTGTTTGCTGCTAAATGAATCAATCCTTATCTGTTCCTGTCTGAAAATTGGCATCCCCCAAAGATCTCTGATTTAATTATAAAAGAATACATGTCTTATTAAAAAGTTTACAGACAATTTTATTGTGAGGTCTTTATTATTGCTTAAAATAATACGGCTTATATTCTAGAAATCTTTCCTTGAAAATATTCCTGACCAGCAGATAGAAAACAGACACATTCATTAAAGAGGATCAATATCCCTATTCCCAATACAGTTTTATTTTTGTTTTTAACACAGGTATTGGCAGAATGCTTACTAGTTTCTCATATTTCTGTCAGATATTATCTATACTCTTGTTATCAGATAGCTTGCATTTAAATAACTTTGTGATGCCAGTGGAGTCGTCGTTTTTGCGAACTCTCCTGAAATTAAAAAGAATGGTAAGGAATTCAATACCTCTAACCAGTAAATAAAATTATACTAAAAAATTTCCCTTAGCATTTTTGGGGATTAGGATATTTATAGGAATCATACAGGGGAAAAAATGTGTTAAGAACAAATCCCTTTATTTTACAGACAATAAAGAGATATGATTGATCAGTAAAAGTGAAACTTCTAAATTACAGTGTATTAGTAGGTAACACTTATGAAGGTGCCCAATATCCATGAGTAAAAAACTTAGCAATTATTTATCAAGTACTTTACCAAGTTCTTTCATTCAGTTTTCACAGAAATTCTGTAAGTGCTGTAAGACCTCACTGAGCTAATCAGTAGTGCATGTGCAGTTTTAAATCTGTAGGCTTGCTCATTGTCAGTGGGCAATGTTGCTGTTCTAACACAGAAATCAGCCTAAATATTGTTCTTCCTGCATGATGGTGCAGCTGTGGAATTATATTCTACGGGGGATTTGGAAACGCATCTCCAACCCCACAGAAGATTGACTGTGTATTGTGTGCCTCTGAATCTTTCCAGTTGCAACATATTGTTTAGGACTTACCAGGGGAGGAAAGTTAGGACCAGACTCTACCACAAAATAATGATAAATTATCTTTATCATGGTGATTGCAAATGCACAGTAATTGCTTCTCCACACCAATATTCTCTTCTTTGTCGCTGGTAGTGCCTGTCTTGTGATGCAGAGATATCATCAGGCACAGTGCATAAGGAACAAGGAAATCGCCATGCGTAGTGTGTAAGGAACATCTCCAGTCATGCTCTGGCCTGTGTCCTGAATTGAGCTTGACGCATATCCGTTCCCATTTACATGCATTTAATTTTCAAAATGATATTTCTTCATTGTACATTGGGATCTTCTGCCTTTACTCTTTCCTATACTATTCTCTGTTTGTTTTCATGATATACAGACTGTCTCACAATTTGCCATATATAGGGAAATGGGGACTGGTAGCTAAATGTAACTTTATTTATAAAATATTCAGTATAATATTCTACAAAATAGTTACAAAATATTCCATATGTGTTATATAGCTCTGTATAGAACGTTGTAAATAAAGGTACATTTAGCTACATGTTCCCATTTCCCTATGTACAGTGTCATCATCCTGTAAATTTAGTTATCATATCGACCTCAGATAAATGTAATACCAAGTTAACTAAATTTATAACAATTGTCCTCCATTCTGTTGACACAATGTATCATACTGATTGATTTGCACTTGTTGAAACAAGCTTGCAACCCTGGGATGAATCCAGTTTGCTGAAGTTGAATAATCTTGTGAATGTGTTAAGGTGTTGTTGAGTTTGGTTTGCTAGGATTTTGTGCTGGACTTTTGGATCTAAGTTCATCAGAGCTATTGGATTATAGTTTTCTTTCCTTTCCTTTTCCTTCCTTCTTCCTTTTTTTCTTTCTCTCTTGCTCTCCTCTCTTTCTTTCTCTCTCTTTGCTTTTCCTCTCTTTCTTTTCTTCTTTTTTTCTGTTTTGTTGTCTGGTTTTGGTAACAGCATAATATAGGTCTTATAGAATGAATTTGGGAGTATTTCTTCTCTCTTGATTTTTTTGAAAAGTTTCAGTATGCTTGGTACTAGTTTTTCTTTGAATGTGTAGTAGATCACAGCAGTGAAACCATTAGGCCCTGGGTATTTCATCAATGACTGATATTTTATTATTGCTGCCATCTTAACATTTGCTATCAGTTTATTCATGACCAATATGGATAGGTTGCATATGTTTGTATTGGCATATAGATGTTCATAGTAGCCTCTAATAATCTTTGCATTGTCACATCTCTTTTTTTCCCTCTGATCTTATTTATTTGGCTCTTTTCTCCTCTTCTCTTAGTATGGCTAGAGTTGTACCAATTTTGTTTGTCTTTCTTAAAAAAGCAACTTGTTTCTTTGATGATCTTTTACAATTTTGTTTCCATTTCATTTATTTCTGATCTAATCTTTGTTATTTCTTTTTTTCTATTCATATGGAGTTGGTTTGTTCTTGTTTTTCTAGTTCTTTGAGATGCATTCTTGGGTTGTTTATTTGAAGCTTTCTACTTTTTGATACTGGCACTTCCTGCTATAAACTTTACTCTCAGTAGTACCTTCATTGTATCCCATTGTTGGTATGTTGTGTTTTAATTTCCATTTGTTTTGAGAGTTTTTAAAATTTCCTCACCCCTGAGCTGATGGGAAGAATGTTCCTTCTGCAGCTCTTAGATGAGACATTGTGTATTAGTATCTGTTAGCTCCATTTGGTCTATATGCAGATTAAGTACAAGATTTCCTTGCTGATTTTCTGCCTGGATATATATATAATTAATAATTATATATATATAATTAATTTCAGAGGGACAGAGAGTAGAATGATGGTTACTAAAGGCTAGGAAGGGTTGTTGGGAGGGAAAGCTAATACGAGAATGGTTAAAGGGTAAAACAATGTGGTAAGATAGATTAAGTGGACAATATTTGACAGCACAACAAAATGGCAGTGGTCAAGAAATAAGTCTTTATGGTCAACAAACAAAAGCCTATGGCTCAGTGAGTAGGACGCTGGCCCCATATACCAAGGGTGGCAGGTTCAAACCCAGCCCTGGTCAAACTGCAACAAAAAAATAGCTGGGCGTTGTGGTGGGTGCCTGTAGTCCCAGCTACTTGGGAGGCTGAGGCAAAGGAATCACCTAAACTCAGGAGTGGGAGGTTGCTGAGAGCTGTGATGTCACAGGACTCTACTGAGGGCAATAAAGTGAGACTCTGTCTCTAAAACAAACAAACACACAAACAAAATAAGTCTTTAAGATGAATAATAGAATGAATTAGATGTGTTCTTAACACAAAGAAGTGATGAATGAAAATTAATGCACTATTAATGGGAACAAGGAACAGTAGATAGACTCAAAATGCATATAGAGAATATATCAATGTCCTATCCTGCTAGACTAAATACATGTGTGTGTATAAGGAGGTGACACAAAAAGGAAAATCTGGAGGTATGAGCAATGAGAAAATTAAATGGAACAGTACAAGAATCTTGCCTGTTCCATTTAATGTGTGTCATAATTTGCAGTACTTGTGTATATCTAGGTAGAGTTACACGGTAAGCCCTTAGATATATCACTCTGGACTTCACTAGACATTGATGGGTAAGAGTTAAGGATTTGTTTTTAAAAACGTGTTATTAAAGTAATTTATCGAAGTGAGAAAAGGGTAAAGTTCAGAGACTGAGAAGTGAATTAAAGAGAAAACTGATGAGAATTTATATGTTCTCAGGTCATAACCTTCTCTGTGTCTGTTGCTTCAAATTTAATTATTTGAATATAATTAATGCTTCCATAAAAGGAGTTAATTAAGAAAAAAGCAGAAGAAATGGTATTGAGTAAAAGCATTATTTTCTAAGTGATTCAAATAAACATATAATTGATAGTTCCCTTGTTTAGTTACTTAGCAGCTCCTTTCAGTTTCTTATGCTTTATAATTGTCCGAGGTTGATAATTTCACTGTTTTCCATTTCTGATCCCTCTAGGGCCTTACTCAGAGTTCTGAAAGTGGACAAGCTTTGCCTGATAAAAATTGCTGAATCTTATATTCTTTGTGTGAGGTTACGTCATTTGGCATAGGAACTTGTCAACTAGAATCTTAAAAAGAACACCAATTTATTTATTTAAAAATATATGATGAATACATAATAGTCATACATCTTCATAAGGTACATGTGATGTTTTAATAAAGGCATAAAATGTGAATTAACCAAATTATGGTAATTGGAGTATCTATCATCTCAGGCACCATTCATTAAATAGACATTCTTTTCTTCAGTGTATTCTTTGGTTTGGTTTATTGAAGATCTGATGGCAATCTGTGGGCTGATTTCCTATTTAAGTTCTCTATTCTGTTACATGTATCTATTTTTGTACTGGTACCATGCTGTTTTGATTTCAGTAGACATGTGGTATAACCTGAAGTCTGGTAAATGTGATATCTCCACATTCACTTTTCTTAGAATTGTGTTAGCTAGTAGATTTATTTTCTGTTTTCATATAAAATGAAGTACAATTTTTTCAAGTTCTTTGAAGTATTACATTAGTGCTTTGTTGGGATGGCATAAAATCTGTAGATTTCTCTGGGTAGTATTGACATTTTAACTATGTTGATATTTCCCAGCCCTAGATGGCATATTCTTTCATTTGTTGATGTCTTCTACTATTTCTTTTCTCAGGATTTCACCCTGATGCCAAAACCAGGAAAGTATCCAATAAAAAGGGAAAACTGCAGATCAATAACATTAATAAATACAGAAGAAAAATATGCAATACAATTCAATTAGATTCTGCCAACAGAATACAGCTACACATTAAAAAAATTATCCATCATGACCAAGTGAGCCTATTCCAGGGATGCAACATTGGTTCAACATCCATAAATCCATAAATGTAATTCAAAACATAAACAGAAGCAAAAACAAAACCATATGATTCTTTCAATAGATGGGGAAAAAGCATGCAAAAAATTCAGCATTTTTTCCTGACAAGAACACATAAGCAATTAGGCATAGATGGACATTCTTAGACTAATAGAGGCCATCAAAGCCAATATCATACTTAACGGAGTAAAAGTGAAAGCATTTCCACTTAGAACTAGGACCAGAGAAGGATGTCCACTGTCACCACTGCTGTTCAACATAGTGCTAGAAGTTCTAGCAATGGGAAGAGTGTCAAGGGTATTCAGTGGGGACAGAGAAGGTCAAACTCTTGCTCAAACATCTTGCAACTGATATGATTTTATACTTAGAAGATCCTAGGGACTCAACCACAGGTTTCTGGAAGTAATTGAGGAATATGGTAATGTCTGAGGATACAAAATCTATGTCCACAATTTAGTAATCTTCATATATACCAATAAAACTAAAGGCGAGAATCAAATCAAAGACACAATCTCCTTCAAAGTAGCTTCAAAGAAAATGAAATCCCTCAGCATAAACCTAACAAAAGATGTGAAAGATGTCTACAGTGAGACTTTTTTTTCTTTCTTAATATCAGAATATTGCAAAAGTATACACATTTTGGTTAATTTGCTTTTGTACATTTTAGGTCAAAGTTATGAGTGTGTCCTTTACTCAGAATGTGAGCAACTTTTAATGAAAGGCAATATCTTCAAAATGAGCTCCCTTTGGGTGGTGCCTGTGGCTCAAGGAATAGGGCACTGGCCCCATATGCCAGTGGTAGCTGGTTCAAACCCAAGCCTGGCCAAAAACTACAAAAAAAAAAAAAAAAAAGAGCTCCCTTTTATACTCATTGCTAGGCCTTTGCAAAAATTTTCCTCTCCAACTGTTATTCTCCAGGTCCTTAGGAAAATCTACCCCTTCCACTTTTCCCTGGTTCACTCCATCTCGGTTTACTGCTCTCATCTCAAATGGGACTCCCAGATATGCCCAGCTTCTCTTTTCAGTACTGTGACAAGTACTGGAGGCCTGGACCAGCACTCCAATAGTACCTGGGACTTATTAGAAATGCCAACTCAGTAGTCCTCACTCAGGTCCCCATTAGGGACAGTAAGATTCATAAGATAGAAATGGAATTGGCTCATTATTTTATTCATTTCTACTCGCAGTTGCTAATCAATGTATTTTCTAAACTTTTACAAGGCTTTGGATTTTACTATGGAATGGAGTATACACTATACACTCAGTAATTCTGTTATTATTCATCTTATGGAAGAATTAATCTATAGGTGTCTTCCCTTGCTCTCTTGTCATCCCGTAACCTCATTGCTCTTGTCTGATAGATAGATAGATTCATTAATGAGAAAGTAATGTCCTCTCTTATTTCTTAGGAAAGTGACCAGTCATATAGATGAAATTGCACCAACCAGGTTTGTTGCAATGTTTGAGTTCTGAGCATTTTGTTGTTTTATGATGTGAATGTCTATATAGACATAGTGTGGGTTATGGTGAAGGCATTGTGGAAAACTGGCTAACTGGGCAAGGAATCATAATTAGGATTTAGGTTTTTGGTATACCCTTTTATTCCATAATTAAATGTAGCCACAAAAAATTAAAATGTAATATAGCAAAATCTACTTTTTTGAAACCAATTGATATTAGGAAAATATTTGATAATATGCATTGAGTGCTAGCATAAGGAAACAAAAGCTTGAACTGCTATGACATGTCATGCAGTCAGAAAAAATTCATCTTGAAGTCACCCCATTTCTTATTTTTGACAATTAATTAAGAATCATCACACATTAAAGGACTGTCTTCCGTTACTAAACGAAAAACTCATTTATACATCTTTTAAACCCCACTGGACTTTATTGACGTGCAATTATTTTATTCAAAAGTGAGCTAAGCTGATAAGTCTTTTTATTATTTTATATAATACTGACTTGATAATTCTCTGCAGCCATGCTTGATAGACAGTTATCTCTTATTAATTAAATGGGTAGCATTAACATTTTAAGTTCCTGTAACAGGTCTTCTGATGATACTAGTATAATGCCCTAGCAGAACAGGGAAACATTTTAAAAAGTGGATACTTATTATCATCTTATTTGTTTTTTCAATTCTAATGAGAGTCATAGAAACTAATAGAATATTAATGAAGACTTTATGTCACTTTAAAAGTCTAGGTGAAGATAATATCATAATATACATTCAAATGCTTTTGCATCAGCTTCAAATACCACACACTCACAGACTCACAGAGAATAGCCTAACATCTCACTAAAATGAGTCATAAAAATAAGATGCAATTGCATATTAAGCTATTTAATTTGTAACTGCCCAGGCAGTCATTTCAGACAATGTGTCCTATCTTGAATGAATTTGTATTTTTACAATAAAAGAGGCCTTGTCTTTATGCCATATAAATCTGTATGCCAACCACTATTTTGACAGAAAATAGAAGGATGTTTTCTATTTTTTGATTAGTTTTATGATTAATGCTAAATGAGATATCTAACAATATTTGAAATTTGTTTTATTATTGGCCATGAGGTGTGGTTAGAGAATAAGAAATACAAATAAAAAATTGCTCTATTGTAGTAAGTTTATAGTAAATAGTATTTGTAAGATGCCTATTTTGTATATCAGAAAGTTAGATTATTATTGAACTGGATCTTAATGTAAGGTTAAAATGATACAAACATTTTGACATTAATACAAACATATTTAAATGTATAAAACTTTATAAAACAAAATATTTAATAAAAAAGATAATAAATCCACATACTATGCAAAACTGAGAGTAACTACAGGTTCACGAAATCAAAATGTTAGCATATGAATCATGAGTAAAACAGTGAATTTTGCATAGCTCCTGAGTCTATAAAGCTTTTTTCTTTTTTTTTTTTTTTTTGTAGTTTTTTCCTGGGGCTGGGTTTGAACCTGCTACCTCCAGTATATGGGGCTGGTATCCTACTCCTTTGAGCCACAGGCGCCGCCCTAGAAAGCACTTTTAAAGATTGCTAGAAATTTGTCTTGGGTTTCACGTTAGTTTTCCCAAAGAAAAAATTGTATTATGGAAACTAAATTAAGGATATTTTAAACGTGCCTCAATATTACTTTCCAATATATACATTGAAACGAATTTCCCTATATTGTTAAAAGACTATTTGAGGGATCATGTAAAATTTCTTTTTTTAAATCAAGATCATCACATTGTTTGGAGATTTCAAGATATGAGTTAATTACATTAACATGATGAACCATCCTTTTTTCTTAACAGTTTCTACCCTATATGTATAACTTAAGGTACTGGAGTATTTAATTACTTTTCATGTGTTTAAGCAAAGATAAAGAAAATCTCGGCTTGGCGCCTATGGCTCAAGTGGCTAAGGCGACAGCCACGTACACCCAAGGTGGTGGGTTTGAATCCAGCCCGGGCCTGCCAAACAGCAATGACGGCTGTAACCAAAAAACAGCCAAGCTTTGTGGCAGGCGCCTGTGGTCCCAGCTACTCAGAAGGAGGAGACAGGAGACTCACTTGAGCCCAGAAGTTGGAGGTTGCTGTGAGCTGTGATGTCACAGCTCTCTACCCAGGGGGACAGCTTGAGGCTCCTGTCTCAAAAAAAAAGAAAAAAGAATCTTCCAAAAGAAAGAAATGCATCCTGTGACACAGGCTATCATTTCTGAAAACATTTTACTATTAATATATGAAATATTAATATATATATTAAAATGTAAAAATGTTCGTTGGTCAAATAAATTAGGAAATGGAGTGAAATAGAGTTAAATAAATTTCCCTAGTGTAAGATTTCTGCATTTGCAGCATGTAATAACCCTGAAATAGTCCACAGGAGATGTGGTAGTTTCAATTTTCCTTACTCATTAAACACGGGACTCATTGAGCAATGGTCTCACTTTCATTCCTTCAGAAACCATCTCTCAGGATTTGTTTTCTCCTACCTTGACTTGGAAAATTCTGGGTTAGAAGAGTCGTCCCATGAAATTTCTCCTACCCTACTTGAGCGGGTTAAAAATGTAATTTATGGAAATAAAGGCACTCAAATCACTCTCTTAGTCAATTTCTGTATAAAAAAGACTTGATCATTCTTATAAAATGTGAATGTATAAAGAATAATCAAGTTCATATTTATTTATAAAAGGCACTTAGAATAATTATAGATCTTGCAGTTTTTAAAAGTATTGCAAAGCCAAATGGTGAAACTTTGTAACTTTGCAGGGGAATAGAGCATTTCTTGTTCTCACTAGGGCATTTTTCTATGATCAAATTGATCAATTAATTAAAAGAATTCACAAATGGGCAAATGTCCATTAGCAACATGAAGAGAAAAGATTTTTAAAAGCATTAATTCTGTTACCCTTAATGCACTTTACATTATTGTAATATTTAAATGCCTGGGAAAAGCAAACCCTGGTAGACGTGGACTTTCGTGTAATTTCTGGCTTCTCGCAGTTTTGCGTGACCTTCTCTCATTTGTTACAACAAAATAGAAAATTTATGTGGGTTTATTTCTTCCCCTAATTTTTATTTTTTTACCGATGTCCTCATTCTCTTTGTTCATTGTATGTTTTCTCTAAATTGTGCCAGCAAGCTAAACTCGCCTACTTATTATTCTCATACACATAGTAGTTTATTTGTTATGGAAATGAGAGCCTAAGTGCAAAGTGCTATGATTTTAAATCCAGCTATACATTGTTTTATTCTGAACAGTTTGCATTAATTTTGCACAGTATACAGGTCATGAGTATTTTTTTAAAAGGCTCACATTTACAGCAGGATAGAATAAACATAGGGCAGGTCCAGTGATGGTACATATGTGGTTTGTGGCCCATAATATTGTTATGAATTGCATAGCAAGGATGGCATAGATGGTTAAAGGAAAAGACATCTGAACTATTTTATCCAACAAGCTATGACAGCACAAGCTACTAAAACTAAAATATGGGGATGATATAAGCTGTGCAATTATATACTTTTCAGGTGATAAACTGCATATCTGTGGCATTGAACATAAAGACACAGCAAGGATTTGTGTATGGTGATATATACACTCCTATGCATAGTGAGAAACAGCGCTCTGAGAGGATGTAGGACCCATTTGTTTTCTTTTTCCTCCAGAATCTGTCTTGCATTCTATTAGCCCCACTGTTCAGATGAACTCTTTGCTAGCTAAAGATAAATGCCAGCCTATAAGGATAACCTCAGGTCTAACAGTCAGCATCTTGAAATCAGCACATGTGCTTACATTTTCATATGTAAAAATGACCAATTTTGTCAAAGAAAATACAACCTTGTATGTGACATGGAATATCTGTAGGCGTGTGATGGTATGTTTAAAAATAAGGTTAGGTCATCAGAAAACTTTAAAAAATTGTGAGAAAAGTAAGCCACAGTGGTGGCCGCACATTATTAGATCTCATGAATTGTCATTAGATCGCCCGGCGGGCATGGGAGTCTCAACACAGCTGAACTTGAATTTGAGCTGAGACATGCTTGTTATGAATTATTTTGCTCTCCTGAGGTGAAGTAAATGAAAAGGCTGACTTGTATCTTCCCCTCTGGGTTTCCTATTCTGATCCACCTGCAGTCTGGTTCCAGCTTGTAACAAGTTGACCAAACATTATCTGACCTCCAAATTCAAGGATAACAACAGAGGGTAAATTCATTGCTGTCCAATCTGAGCTGGAATGTGTAGGGGTCAGGTCTTAGAAAGATATCATTATTTCCTGTAGAGCTCTCCTCCTCTCCAAATGTGGCATTGCAGTAAGATGTTTGTCATGCAGACCTTAATTTACTTTTTAGAAGAGAAAGAACGGGTTATTTGGTGCATTGTGTTGTATTTTTCATTTGATTTTACAATGTGAGACTTTCAAAAAATAACTACCATCATCAGACTTGATAATTAAACCTTATTTAACTAATTATCTTTGTTTGAATCTACCATTTCCCTAGTTTTATATGAAGGAGAATAAATATAAAAGAATTAAGAGAAATATTATTTAATTAAGCAAGTCTTCTGGTCTACCAACTAACTCTTATGAAGTGAGCATATTGTATTTCTTTTTCTTATTTTTAAACACACTAATACTATCACTAGTATTTTACTATCATTAATATTAGATAGTTAAAAACTATCACCAGAAATTGTTCATTTTTACTAAAGGATTTTTTTTTATTGAATAATCACTGTGTACATTAATGCAGTCATGGGGTACATGTTTTTACTAAAGGATCTTTTTTTTTTTATTAAATTATTGCTGTGTACATTAATGTAGTCATGGGGTATAATGTGCTGGTTTTATATACAATTTGAAATATTTTCATCAAATTGGCTAACACAGCCTTCATGGCATTTTCTTAGTTGTTGTATTAAGACATTAATATTCTACATTCGGTAAGTTTCACATGTACTCTTGTAAGATGCACCATAGGTGTGGTCCCACCAATCACCCTCCCTCCACCCATCCTCCCCTCCGCCTCCCCTCCCTGTCCCCTTTCCCCATATTCTTGGGCTATAATTGGGTCATAGCTTTCCTATGAAAGCTATAAATTAGTTTCATAGTAGGACTGAGTACATTGGATACTTTTTCTTCCATTCTTGAGATACTTTGCTAAGAAGAATATGTTCCAGCTCCATCTATGTAAACATGAAAGAGGTAAAGTCTCCATCTTTCTTTAAGGCTGCATAAAATTCCATGGTGTACATATACCACAATTTATTGATCCATTCGTGGATCAATGGGGTGTTTGTCCATAAAGTTCAAACTCACTGTGAAATTAAAATGATTGGAGTATAAAATGTTTTGGAATATTTAATTAGAAGAAAAATGTAAAATTAGAAAATAAGTACTGATAAAATTAATTACATATATGAACATAATAGCAACTTTTTTTCAAACCTAATGCATAATTACATAGTCAATATACTTGTTAAAATTCCTACTGGTTTGCTCTTCTTGCTTGTTTATTTTATCTTTCCTCTGAAATTAAGATTTTATCCTCATTCTCCTCTTTATTTTCTTTACCATTGCTGTATTAGTTTCTGTATGTATGTCACAATTTAGCAAGCAATTGAGCTTGAAACAATCCCATTCCATAGCTCACAGTGCTGGAGGTCAGAAGTCCAGGCCACCACATGGGCGCCCCAGCTTAGCTTCTCACACAGCTGAAATCAAGATGTCAGACTGCCCAGGCTCATAGGGGGAGAATCTCTTTCCAAGCTCACTAAGGTTGTCAGCAGAACCCACTTCCATGAAGCTGTAGGACTGATCCCCGTTTTCTTTTCTTTCCTTTTGGCATTGCACTGATTAATTTATTTTGTCCCTTAAAAATTTATTTATGTAATGTTAAGTTTCACATATTAGTAGAGCAGTAGTATATAAATTATACAATTCATGCACTGGGGCATATGTCAGTGATTTTAAAAACAAGCCAAAAAGAGCAATAAAAATGATAACAGAAAACACATGCACACACACACACACACACAAACCAAACCAACTAACCAAACAAACCAAGAAAAAACTATAGATGCTGCCTGTTGGTTTCACTAAATTTCATGCTATGACAGGGTTTATCTCCTCCTGATTATCATTTAAATATTTAATTTGAGATTTGAAGAAGTCAGAGAAAAGAAATGAAGAAAAGTAAGCCTTTATTATAATATGAAAACTAAATGTAAATGAAATTCACTGTAAATAACATGCAAGGAATTCACTCACTGTGATTTCTCACAAAGGATTGGGGAACCCTTTAGTAGGTATGACTGAGTCCATCTAGGTGTTAGCCCCTTTTTAGAGACAAACAGAAAAGAGTCATTCATCAGTTCTGCCATTCATTCTGGAGCAGTTTTGTGCATGTTGCGTCTTGGGAATCTTCATGATCTACTGGAGGTGTTTCACTGTGAAAGATGGACAATGTTTATAACTTGTTTTAATTACACTTTAATGTATTCTTCTGAAGAGAACAAGGTAATAACACTTAGAAATTTGAAAGCTAGTGTTCATTATTATCCACACGGACAAGGGCAAAGAGGAAAATGGTCATATTTTAGCTTGTGATTTTCTTTTCTTTTCTTTTTTTTTTTTCTTGAGACAGAGCCTCAAGCTGTCCCCCTGGGTGGGGGCACCACAGCTCACAGCAACCTCCAACTCCTGGGCTCTAGCGAGTCTCCTGCCTCCGCCTCCCAAGTAACTAGGACCACAGGCACCCACCACAACACCCGGCTATTTTTTGGTTGTAGCCGTCATTGTTGTTTGGAGGGCCCGGGCTGGGGATTCGAACCCGCCACCTTAGGTGTACGTGGCTGGCGCCTTAGCCGGTTGAGCTATAGGTGCCGAGCCAGCTTGTGATTTTCTTACAAGATTCTCATATGCTTCTAACATGTTATCAAGAGCATCCACAGGCTGAGAAGGAACACGTTTGGGAGGGAATTAGTGTGGCATTTGGTTGACTTAACCAATTTGTGCTGCTATCACAAAATAAAAAAGACCAGGCAATTTACAAAGAAAAGAAAATTTTTTGTCACACTTCTGGAAGCTGGGAAGTTCAAAAACCAAGGTGATAGCAGGTTCAGTGTCTGGTGAGGGCCCGGATTCTCTGCTTGCAAGATGATACCTTGCAGCTCTGCCTTTAAGTGGCAGAAGGTAGAAGGGCCAGTGTGCGGAGGCTGCGTGAGCCCTTCCTTAAGAGGCCTTAAGCCCATTCCATGAGGGTGGAGCTTTCATGACCTGGTCATCTCTTAAGGGTCCTGCCTTTAATACTATTGCATAGTGGGTTAAGTATAAACATGAATGTCAAAGGGACAAAGGCATTCAAACTGTACCAGTTTGCAACTATCATCCTTTCCAACAGCATTGAAAACATTTAAAACTGGTAGTACAGACAGTTTCATTTCATTCTGCTCAAACCACCAAGTATTTTAGAGTCTTCTCATCCTCTTTTTAATAGGAGATCTACACATAGCAAAGTAACCATTTTGGTATTTATTTTCTTCAAAGGATATTTAAACCAAGGTTATATCATAAAGTGCGGAATGACTTTGCCTGAATGGAACCGAACGGAACATTGAGAAGGGCACGTTTTGTTTCTCAGGCGCTTCTCACTGTGTTCACAGTCACTCTTGTTAGGTAGGGGGGGAATTTAAAAGACAAGTTGGTTTCCCTTGAAAATATAAACTTGATGTAAAATGCATAAGCTAGAACATTTTAGAAGCTCACAATTATCAAGTAAATGTGCAGGGCAAAAGAAATATACTCACCCTTGGTACTTCTTCTTATCAGCAAGTGTATACTCAGCAGTATTAACACCTACCACCATGGGTGCCTCTGCATCCGAGTTTCTCAGACACTTGGAATTATTTATGTCAATAAATATTACTGAAGTCATGGAAAGGACTGTTTTTTTTTTTACTGTTTTTTTTTTCCTTTTAGAGTTTAGGAAACTTACCCACAGTCACATAGGTTAAAAATCCCAAAGTTTTTAACCCATTTTGATTGACAGCTAATAGTCCACTAAGTTACTTTCTTCCTATACAACATGAGTTGTAATGTAAAAACCTTCCGTGTCTGTTCACATAACACTGCTGTTGTCATTGACTGAGGGGAATACCATTGTCTTTTTTGCACCTATGCCCATATAAAAAGAATCATACCTCTATAAGTAAATAAAATGTAAATGCCACATTCAGTATAAAAGTTGAATAAAGCAACAGCAAAGAAAAAACTTTGATGTATATGCAATTATAAATAAATATATATGCATTTATAAATTTTTATAACATAGTATCAGTTTTGAATTAAATAATTGTTTAGTTAGTGATCAGAACACTAAATTCTAGACACAAAAAATAGGAAATTCTCGGTAGTGTCATTTATCCTTAGGTCAAACACTTATACCCATGATAGAAGTTGTAATCGTAGAAAGCTCCCCTGCTCAAAATTTCTACCGGTTGGTACTAGTTCCTGACGGTAAACTTCACACTTTCTATCGAGAATGAAAAGAGGCAAACTCCTGCAGGGAAAATTACTGCCCTGTGACTAAATATATAAAACTTAAATTTGCCGGGGTAAGGAGAATAGTTAATGATTTTCAGGATGTTTCAAAGAAAATGAAGATGTTTCATAGAAATGAATGATTTTATTTTTCAGTTTGAAAAATGCCTTTAAAACTGATTTATCAAACCTAACACTATGTCTTCATAAGTCGATTTATCTCCAGTTCACAATATTTAAAATAAATTTCATTAAAGACCACAGATTATAAGTGAAAGCAAACATTTAAACATATTTGTTAAAAACTAATTAATAAATACTTCTATAAATTTTAAAATTTCCTTAAAATTATATCTTGAAAATAGTATTTTTCCTAGGAGTATATGAATACCTTATAAGGCTCTTATATGAGGCCACTGATTCTACTGTGTTTTAATTATGGGATTTTTATTTAAGTTATTTTGAGAGGGTTAATGTGATTGGAAAATATACTTTTTCTTCCTCTTCAGATAATATGTATTCATTGCACTTGAAATTTAAGATGTCAAACAAATTTCTATTTACAAGTGATCCTTTCTTTTTCTATTGTATTTCCCTTCATGTGAAAAGCTCATATATGCACACATAGATTTTGGTCAAGTTAAGTGGCAAACTGAAATCGGTGACACCAATGAGTAGAAGATTAGAACTAAGTTCTGATTAGCTTTTATTTATATTACTAACTAAAGATTAGTCCTATCCTAACTTGACTTCCAATGTGTTATCTATTCTTTAAGACCAAAGAATTTTCTGATCTGTCTTCTGAATTGCCTGATCTGTTTTCTGATCTATCTCTTGTCTGTCTCTTCCTGACTTTTTGAAGATATTTTCACCAACTCTCAAAATGTAGTGAATTGTCTGCCTGTTCGCAGCCATCCATGTTGTTTGCTTGTCACTCTTATTTCAACTTGATAGTAGGTAGTTATATGGAGCAATGGCTGTCCTCCACCACCATACCTACACCTCCACACACACAGCATATTGTAACTTATCTTTGATTTAGACACTGAGTATTCTACTTGCAACTCAACCTAGCATAGGGCACTCTGCAATAATTTACAGAGTAAATTTCAATAGGTACTCAATGCCTAAAAGTCAAAATAGAAGCCTACATACCTTATCCATATTTGTCAACAGAAGCCATATTTTCTATATCTCATCAGTCTCTATTTTTGTTCGCATTCTTGTTTTATTTCTTATTTTGTAAACTGTCCTCACTCCTTCCTGACATTTTATATTGTGATACACCTTTAGCCAATTCTAATTCAATTTGGAAAATTTTCTCATACTCATCTACATTTGTGTGTTGTCCAGAGAAGGAAGAAAATAAGTCTCTATCCTGATACTTTGGATTCTGAACTAAATAATGCTTGTTTGAAGCGCAGCACAATCCACCTATGATTGTTTGGAAATGATTTTAGCTTGGATTTTAATACATTATTTTCCATCACAAAATTATATTTTCAGGAAAAAAATTATTAAAATATTTTCAGTGATGATTCTGAATTTTTTCAATTTGATTAAAGAAAAAAATGCAAATTATGATTATTACTAGAATTGGGGAACTATAGTAAAATCAAATTGAATGTGATAACCTAGCCGTCTAGTTAATGTACCGAAAAGGGTTGTCTTATTTTTTTACTGTGTTCTGAAATAAGTTACTCAGAAATAAATTTTCTGCCTACTTGCATGAAAGGTAACTCAAAGGGAAATTGCATTCATGTGGGTTGTGCCTGAGTATGTTTCACAGCCAGAATTTCAATCACTAAGGACTTTACTTAGAGAGGCAGGAGAAATCTGTCAGTTAAAAAAAACGCAGTGAGTGGAGTAAAAGTATCTCTTCTCTCGTGCTTCCTGTATGTATGAGAAGAATCAATTTGCTTTCATCTTGATCCCAAATAGAAGGAGCAATTGACTTTGGGGAAATCCTGTAAAATTCATTGCCGACAGCACGTTAGAGAGTGCTTTCTAAGGATGACAGAGCACATGAATTGATTTTGCTTCCAGAGACACAGGGTAACTGATTCTCTCAGTCACAGGGCGCAGCTCTGAGCTTTGTTGTCACTTATCCCTGCAGTTGGAAAGACTTATACAAATATTATGGAGGAGACATCAATGTGGCACTTAATTAGTGTGACGTATCCAACCACATTATTCCTATATAGTTAATATGCAGATTTCATTTACTAAATATATATGAGGAAGAAAGCATTGACTTACTTGGAACAATAGGATTTAAACATTAGCCAATGTATTTATTTCACAAAAATGAATTAAAATCTCTTTAAGAAAGAAATAGTTTAGATCAGGGGTTTTAAACAGGGGCCAGTTCACTGTCCCTCAGACCACTGGAGGGCTGGACTGTGGGCCCCAAGAAGAGTCGGTTGCTAAGCAGGACAGGCAGGGGCAACAAAACACCCAGCGGGCCAGATAAATGTCCTAGGCTGGCTGCATGTGGCCCGCAGGCTGTAGCTTGAGGATGCCTGGTTTAGATGAAAAGGCGGTGCTTTATTTGAAATATATATATTTCCTAATGCATCAACTTTACTATCTGTATTATAAAAAAGCATATAATTATCAAAGTCAGTGGTTGATATGCAAAGATTTTTCTTGTTTTGAAAGAGTTTTCTAAATGGAATTCTTTGGGAATAGATAATTTCATTGGGTGATTTATAAAGCTACATCTACCTATATATACACATTTATGTACAATGTGCTATAATATACGTGTGTACATATATACATTGTATTTACAATTATATACCTACACATTTATTATGCACATGCGTGTATAACCAGTTTGCATATATTCATGTATAATTTACATTTTATAAAACACTTTCAAATATATGTGATATATATCATACACAGGCAGAATATTTTTAGTTAAATATTTTTAACTAAATGATACAAAACAAGGAATAGGGTGTTCTAGAAGTTTCGTCACCTCATCTCTCCCTTATCTTCATATCTCCATCAACTATCTGACCACCAAACCCAGAATCAAAACGTCCACATTCTGTTTTTAAAGTCCTGTGTAAGTGAGTCTCATCCTATTGTCTCAACATTTCTGCAAAGGCCTCCAGAGGAAAACTACAGACGAAACAAAACAATAGTGTCCTGTTTCACTCCCTTCTAATGAGAAGTATGAGACGTCTACACAGTACTGACAAAAGAAATGACTCAAATGTCATTTGGAAAATGTTAACCATAGCACACTAGCCTATGCTAGGAATGGTTAGGGTTGAAAATGTGGTGGAGAGGACCTTATTCGTGAGAATGGGCAGAATGCTGCCCATCAATCACTTTCCCCAATCTTATTTCAGGCAAAAATGGGGAATGTGCCCCTTCACCTTGAGCCAAGTTAAAGAGGTCTTAAGGCCATCTCAGGAGAGTGCATCACAAGCTCGCTGGAGCTTAAAGACCACAGGAGCTGGTAAGAGTCTTCACATGCACAGGTAAAGGTGCCAGAGAGAAAAAGCACCAAGGCTTCACTTCCAGTGAATTGTACATGGTCTACTGACTCCACACTTCCACACTGGTGTTTGAAGAACTCAGAACCCAATAATTTCTGTTTGTTCATCAACTCCAATCTTCACCCCATTGCCCTCCCCTCTCCCAACCCCTTCAGAATAGAAGTCAACTTCGTCACCGTACAAGTTTTCTTTTCTTTTTTTTTTATTTCTTATAGCATAACAGTGCACATTAATGCAATCATGGGGTACAGTGTGCTGTTTTCATATATACTTTGAAATACTCTCATCAAACTGGTTAACATAACCCTCATGTCATTTTCTTAGTTATTGAGTTAAGACATTCATACTCTGCTTTTAGAAAGATTCACTTGTACCCTTGTAAGATAAACCATAGAGGTGACCCCACCAATCACCCACTCTCTCCCCTCCCCTCTCCCACCCCCGTCCCATATTCTAAGGCTATAATTAGGTTATGACATTCCTATGAAAGCTATGAATTAGTCTCAAAGTAGAGCTGTGTACATTGGATACTTTTTCGTATCTGTCTGTGTCTGTCTCTTCCTGACCTTCTGAAGATCACGCTCCCCTTCCTACATACACTCTTTTTGCTTCCAAGGTTTTTCCTAAAATACGATGCCTGCTCATTTCCTAGTAAAGCAGCAGCTCAACTGCCTGATTTCTTTCCTTATTTTTTTTTAAACTGGTAAGTGTCTCTTATTTCTTTAAAAGTATTATCAGAGATACTTCTCTTAGAGATTTTCTTGGGAGATTTCTGTAGATTTTTTTTCAACCACGATGTTGAATTAAATCTTCCTATTCTGTTAGGTTAACTTCCAACTAATCAGTCTCATTGCGCTAAGTCTGTCATAGTAATAATAATCAGAAAGTAACACATTGAACAGACACTTCTAAGAACATAATAATTGCCAGTAAAGCATGACTTCTAAACCAACAGTCCACAACCTTTTGGGCACCAGGGACTAGGTTCCTGGTATACAAATTTTTCCATGGATGGGGCTGCAGGGCACTTAGATTCTTATAAGGAGCTTTCAACCTAGATCCCTTCAATGCCCAGTTTACAGTAGGATCTGCGCTCTTGTGAGAGTCTAATGCCGTCCTTCATCTGACAGGTGGTGGCGCTCAGGAGGTGACAGGAGCTGTGGGGAGTTGTGGGGTTTGTAAATAAGGAGCTTCACTAGCCCTCTGCTCATCTCCTGCTGTGCAGCCTAGTTCCTCGCAGGCCCAGGGACTGGGAACTGTAAATCTAAAGCATTTAATATTTTAATCATTTAGTTTCACCATGTAAGTGAATACAATAAAAATATAAAAATTAAAATAATGATGTTAATAACACTAATGGTTAACTATAACTACCAAATAAAAGGCTGGTGTCTTTACTGAATTAAAAAATGTAAAATGTTAATAGTAACATGGATAGCATTGATTATGGTTTTTTAAGTGCTTACTTGATGCCATATATGTTTTATAACCTTGCAATTACATTTCTGTAGTTAATAGAATCGAAATCAGACATCTTACACAGACTCTTTTCATCCTCTAAATGAGGAACTGCTGTTCTGAGAGGTTAAGTAAATTCACAGATCTAATAAACGGTAACACGGAGAGCTAATCCTATTTCTTTTTGAATCTGAAGTTCTTGTATTTAACTTACAGGTTTCACAAAATGATTCTTAAGATCCACCATGCTTATGCTTATTATGATAATATCTGCTTATCATAGACTTTTATCCCTTCATATGAAACAGAAATATAGGATGACAATTTTAGCTTCGTTTCCGAGTGTGCTCAGCAGGGCCCTAATCATTAATTAGAGAAGCAGGGAAAAGTTTTATCTTTTAATTTCAATGAGACTAACAGGCGTTTTCCATTTTGAAAGTCCTTTTAGAGAAAAATCCCATCACAAGTAAAAATTCTCTCATTCTTCCTTAACATCTTTTTTTTGACAGAACTTGAGATCTTTTGCTTTTGGTAATGACAGGTTTTGCTTTTGGTAATGCAGGGATTAGGTGATCTGGAAGGCCAAGGCTTTCTAATGTCTGTCATGATAGCTTTAATGTTTTTCAAAAAGTAGATATTCAATGAGTGATGGAGAATTGTCTTTGACAAATAATTCTGTTGAAATATTTTTGAATCCAGAGGTTTCAATTTTTTCCTGACAATTTTCTTCCTACCCCATTTTCTCAAAATAATTACGTATTTTTTTTTTTTTTGTAAATCATTTACTCTTCCCACACATATATAGGAAGCATATATTATAGGGGAAAGATGAAGAAGAGGTTAATTTACTTAAAACTTAACCTGTGGATTCACAATAACATGCTTGAATCTACAAGGAGGCTAATTTACTAAACAAAAATTATGTATATTAGAAAATAATTCATAGATAATATGCCCTTCGCATTTTTACTTCAGTAAGAATGCTGTTGTGTTTTTCTCCCACTCTTAGCAGAAACATCTTGACAATAATACATATGATCAAGTTCAAGTGATCGTTTATGTACGGTAATCCCCAGATAGCATCTATATATTAGAACGTTATCTACATTAAAGTATAGTCTGGCTTGACATGAGAATTAAATGGATTGTAGTATATATAGCTTGTGAAAAAGCACCTGAAAAGACCTCGTTTCTTCTCAGGATTAAGTTTGCGATTCCTCTCATACAGAGATTGTTAGGAAAGGTGTCAAAATTTGTTTAATTTTCCCCAATTAACTGTAAGATCCTTGTGATAAGACCCTTTCTTATTTTTTGCGTGGAATATGGTACATGGTGCTAAATTTTACAGAGTGCTTCTGTGCAAGGATTGGCACAAGAAGCTCTCACATGCTTCTAGGTGAAACTGGACGTTTTCCCTTTCTATTTTGTCATCAGAGCATCTCAGGCTATATGGGGATGATCTAGATGAGAAAATAAGGGGGATGCTTATTGATATGTCTAAATGGAAGAATGGAGGGCTGTTCATTACACAGATGAAAGCATAGTGGAGGAAACTGTAGAGCTTGGCCATTCTCCTTAAAACAATTATTTACTCCATCTCTTCACCATGTAAGTGTAACACCTATCTGGCACCTAAATGTCAACTTACCCTTCAGGCTTCACGAGTTTCATTCATGTTCAACCTAATACAGAATGCCATGGAGTTTGAACATGTCCTCTTCTTAGTTATAATCACCCTGCTGTTTGAAAAAAAAATAATGTTAAAGTGTTTATATTCTGTTATCTAGATGACAAAATAAGGGGGATGCTTAGCTTCTGATGTTAACATTAGTTTTTGATTTTACTATGTCTTATTTAAAGGCACATCAATTTGTACAAAAGGCTTTGAATCTACCATGTAAGTGTGGCAATATTGTTGACCAAAATTTTTAGGACCCAAAGGGACCACTGCTTTGACTCCTTCTATCTCCAATTTTAACACCTCATCTGTGTCTGGGATCTACATTTTTTTTCTGTAAGAAAGGAATTTTAAACTTAAATTTTTAGAGGAAGAGTTTTCTTCGAAGTGTACTAAATAGATGGCAACCCCATTAAACACTATGTGATGCTTTGTGCTACATCCCCAAGAAGCAACTTTGGTGTTCCTTTATTTCTCACGTTCTTGTTCACTTCATGCATATTATGTTGTGTATGTGAGTATTACAATTATTGAAATTTACATGATTATACTGTAATATCCTGCAATGAAATCCATAGCAAAAATCACAGTAAGAAAAAAAAAAGAGAGAAGCTGAGATTTTCTGTATCATCTGGGCTGTAAATCAATAGTAGCACTCAATCATTCACGCACAGATGGTCTTTACATAGAATTTGACCAGATGCAATGTAGCATTGACTAAACATCATCCACAGTGACTTAGGGTTCCAGACGAAAACATAGAATTCTGAAATTCCTTGACATAATTTGTAGAAAGAATATTAATAGAAATAATGATCATGTGCATGTAAGAACACTGGAAATTTAGAAAAAAGTAAGCCAGTTATTAAATGTGGGACTTTGGTCTATTGTAAAACATTTAATGAAATAAAAAACCTTCTTTTCCAAAATACTATATTCCATAAGAAAGGTGAGAGCATTTGGATGAATCTTTTAGAAAAAAACTGTGAGTTTTGAATCTTAATATTCTATCTCGTTGTCACAGCATTTCACTGCCTTGTAAAGTCTCTATAACATTTATTGATAGATGTAAAGGGAAAATCCCATTTTTGATGCCTTTTACCTAAGCTGGAATGCAAACATATAAGTTAAATGTTTAAAATACGTAACTCAAATAAAATAGATCATGTTTACAGATCAAGGAATATTTGGAGATATTTCTTGGAAAGATGTAAAAAAGTGGAAAGCAATCCTTCAAAATACCTAACTAGCATGAAGCCAAAGTATTAATATACAAAAATGACAGCAGGAGGAGGGCTGATGGCAGGATTGAAACTGAACTCCTATCACCCTGGGTAGAGCACTGTTACATCACAGCTCACAGCAACTTCCAACTCCCAGGCTCAAGCAATTCTCCTGCCTCTACCTCCCAAGTAGCTGGGATTACAGGCATCCACCACAACACCCAGCTATTTTTTGGTTGCAACCGTCATTGTTTTTTGGTGGGCCCAGGTTGGATTCGAACCCGCCAGCTCAGGTGTATGTGGTGGAGCCTTGTCCACTTGAGCCACAGGCACCAAACCTTTTTTTTTTTTTTTTTGTTAAGATACAGTCCCATTTTTTGTCACCCTCCATAGAAGGCCAGGCTTATTTGCCTAATTTATTGGCAAAAAGAACAATGAAATCACATGTTCTTAATTGGAGTTTGAAGATATTTTCTGTTTTACAATTAGAAGTATATTAAAAGCAAAGTCTTTTTAATATAGATATCTGAAGATTTGTGAGGAGCTACCTTCATATTCATGTTTATTCTGTAGATTTTTAAAATATTTAGGTCAGAACAATTGATTGATGGATTTATGTGCTATGTTCTGCTTCTTCTCATGATCTCTGAAAACTCTTGAAGAAATTTCTGGGTTAGAAAATTATCTGGGGGTTAAGTACTATCTTCTGCCATAAAATTGTCCTCCCTGGAGGAGTAAGTAAAATAGGCAATCACATCCAGAATATGGACCTAGAGACACAGAGGAAGGCCATTTGTCATTACATTTAGATACATCCATGTTATTTTCCTCCTACCTGAAACTGAATTAAAAAACTCTTCATGTACAACATTTGAAGTTGTATGTAAAAGATTGGAATATTTGAAGTCATGAAAATAAAAGTGTTTTAATTTTTTCTTCAAAATTAAATTAGTTTCCTTGATTCATTGTTAAAATGAGCGAAAAAAAGATTGATAACCTGATTATAAAAAATTATCATAAAGACAAATGATTTCAAGTGGAAAAAAGAAGCCTGAACGTCAATGGAATCGGTAGACGAAAAAGATAAAAGGGGAAGAAATAATTAGACGGAGTCTGGTATTTGGCTCCAAGTTGAATCTGAAAAAAAAAACCAACCAAACAAAATATAAAAGTAGGTCACTAACATTTTGTTATTTAAAAGACATTTCAGATCATCTAGTTGACGTCTTCCCTCTATAATTGAAATGTTAACTAATGCCCAGGTACATATGCTTTGATAACATCTAGAATCCCAGACTTTACCACAGCGATCAGTATGAAAGTTCTGCCCTCAATTATCTTTAAAATCTATCATGCTGTCTCTTTCTGCCTCCATTGCTGTGAGTATTTTGGGGTTTCAGACATTTTTAACTGCACTTTCAGACCTAATTTATATAATACAAATAGTTTTTCTATTGATTTTCTGAATTTTCTCCTACTGACGAGTGAAACTAGGGTTTTCAAAAGTAATAGACACTCCCAACACCATATCCTGTCTCCTCCAGGATATACGACCATCAGTGTAAAACTAATAAAAGGGAATACAAACTCAGGGTGAGTGACCGACCTGCTGAATAGCAGGCCTGGATTTCGGACACAGAGACTCTGTTTCTGCTGGACCTGTTCCCTGAATAAGCTGTGCAGTGACCAGAGGGGACATGGCTGCTTTCAAATGGCCTCCGTAGGCTTGGGGTTTGCCTCCAGGGCCCCCTACAAAAGATACTCTGAAATTGCACCATTTTCAAATAACCCAAAAGATTTAAAAGGTTTCATTTTTTGCCTTTTAAGTTGGTACAGACCAAATTCCTGTCTCGCTTGCCTTGTGTGACCACAGTTCTTTTGGGGGGAGAGGTGATTTTTACAAATGCCAAAATCTTGATTAATTTTGAAATTTAAAAAAATGCATTAATTTGAAAATACACGATTTCTGTGATGTTCCCTGTTGTTATAATTCACTTTCCCAAATAATAGCAATTTATTTTTTTATCTGAAACTTATCTTTCTACAATCAAGCTTCCTCTTCCACATTCTCCTCATCTTTCTTCTCTCCTCTTCTCCCTCTTCTATCTTTGACTAATATATATTTCATTTTCAAAAACCGAGGCCATCCTTTCCATGAGCTTTGCTCTTTCATTGTTTTTTGTCCCACTCTTTTTTATGAGAACTCACCAACTTTTTCCTCGGCCTTGTATTTGATTTGGATTTTCATTGTTGATTCTGTAGTTTGTTGCCTATCAATGTTTAATTTAATTAAGTTAAATTCAATGACGTACTTTGTGTTTTTTTAAATGTAATTTTTTCTCCCATAAGCTGTATTTTAATTTACATCCCATTTTTCTCCATCTCAGTAAATGATACATAAGCTCATTGTTCTAGTTGCTCAGGCCAAAGGGGGGGGGGAGACAAAATGAACAAGTAAGCCACCCTTGACATTTTTTCTTTCTTTTACACCTTAACCAATCCACCAGCAAATCTCCTCGATTTTTCCTTCAAATAGCAAATCTCTTTTTTCAACCATCATCATTTCATTTTCACCTCTATATCTGCAATTTTAAGTACAGACATTATTACCTTACATAGAAGTTCTCAGTATCATCATATCTCATTTTTTATTCTATTTTTGCTTCCATGTATTGCATTATAAATAAAACAACAATCCAAACATTGTTTTAAAACAGACACAATTGTACAAATTTTAATAGACATTATTACTGTTTTCATCTCCTCCTTCCTTTTTCTATGGGAACTACAGCTCTTTACAAGTTACTTTGTGATTCTCAGGAGACCGTACACACTCTTCACCTCACTGATAAGAGTTTGCACTGGGACTACTCAGGTAATGAGCTATGAATGGCAGTGATGTGAGTCAGTTCCCAGCAAAAGATTCTCCAATCTCCTTTACTCTGTGCTTCTGCCTTGGGATATGGCCATTTAGCATAGGTACCAGAATGAAATGACATGTGGGGTGGAATTGCAGTGACCAAAATCCATGATTGTGTAACATGAGAAAGAAATAGCCCTCTACTGTTTACATAAGTGCTTAGTCTCCAGGCTAAGAGGTCCTTTACTCCCATGACCCCAAACCACCCAATACTTCCTACAGAATGGAAACAATTAGCCAGAGCCCACAGGACCTTCACTTCCACAATTTAGCTCTCTACACCTCCCTGCCCTCTTGTTAATTTCCTCTCACCTATTTGTCTCCTGCCACCTTTGCTCCTAAACTTGTTAGATTCCTTCAGCTCTCAATAGCTTTCCACAATTTGCACTGGCTTTTGCTTTTGCCTGGAAGCGTTTTCTCTAGATAAGCGCCTGGCTCATCCCATTCCTTCATTCTCTGATGAAATATCACCTTTCATAAATTTCCTTCCTAACAAGGTTTTAAAACAAATACACTTTTCTCATTCTCCACTTTCTCTTCATATAATTTACTACTTACATCTTTAAAAACTACAGAAAGAGTAGAGACTATTCATTGAGTAGTTACCGTGTACAAGCAGTGTTCTAAGCATTTTCTATGTATCAACTCATTTCATTTACTGAACAGATACTATGAGGGAGGTACTGCCACTGTACTGATCAGGAAGTGGACGGATGAGAAAATTAAAGAATTTAATCATGTTCAAAGGATTAAGTGAAAGACCCTGAAAAATCCTAGGCATTCTCCCTTTGGGAAAGGGCTCTTAGCTAGTATGTTAGGCCAGGCTGAAACTGTTTCAACGTATTTTTTATTTCTCCTTGGGGCTGCACAGTACTCATGTGAAAGCTTTTGAGATTTTCTTTGCCTACATGGGAAGATGAAGCCTGGTTTGCTGTAATCTGGCATCACCGTTTCAGAGACTGAACAGTCAGAGACAACTGCACATGCTCCGGAGCTGGATTAAGTCTTTGTGAAGGAAACACACGTGTGAAATATCCTGTTCATTTTTTCTTAAGGATCCATCTAAGTAGGATCTGCATTTTTGGTCTCTAGTTTATCAAATCTTCCTTTGGATAATTATTATATATCAAAATTCCTTCCCAGATATGGCCCACACTGTCAGAAAGAGCCACACCGTAACAGGCAGGAGGTATAACATCTCTCATGAATTACCTGCTTTCTGCTGACTGGTTGCTTTTCTGGCTAAACTTCCAGATAAGGGTGATCCAGAATGGTTTGATACGCTGGACAGGAAATAGTTGTTGAACACAATTGCTTTTGTCTGTCATGTGGCCCATATGCATCAGGTGCTGTTGGTGAAGTAACGGGGTCTCTTTGTGCTTCCTGGGCCTACTTCACAGGCCACAGTATTGGGAAATAATTTATGATTCAACCCTCAGAATTTTTCTATTATTTGCTATGATATCTTCATTAAAGATAAATGACTGGTAATTTATGTTGCTAAGATGGCACTTTTACAGTGCTGAATAATTTTTCCTATTTATTTTTACCAAGTGAATTGGTTTTGAACTGATTAGTTTGCTTAATTTGTCTCTTCCAAAAGCCACTATAGCCACTATAAATAGGGTCTTCCCAAAATTATTTTTATATCTAAATAAAGAAGTCATATATAACCTGTCTATTGTCTCTTATAAGTCAAATTAAACAAAGTACTATGGCTTTTGATATCCCCCCCAAACTTTATTGAGGTGTTTTTGAAAACTGATAACTAGTGATACTGGATTTTTGATACTGCATTTCCAGGCTCTTGGTCTTGGCAGTTCGAAGAATAAAGCAATGGACCACAAGATAGGTTTTATTTAACAATACAAATGTTACAGCTCTTACAAAGAACCAAGCTTCCTTGTGGAGCAGGATCAGAAGTAAGATAGGTCTTATAATATAAGTGTTACAGCTCTCACAAGGAACCAAACCTCCTTGTAGAGTAGGGTCAGCAGTAAGATAGGTTTTATAATACGAGTGTTACAGCTCTCACCAGGAACCAAACCTCTTTGCTCTCCTGCGCTCTCTCTCTCTCTCTCTCTCTCTCTCTCTCTCAGAGGTCTGTGGAGGTCTGTGTTTGGGCTCTCTGCTCAGGGGCTTATATAGGGGCAGTTATCCAATGAGCTTTTGGGTCCTGAAAACAGACTAATCAGGAGCAGGTTTTGAAAACAGACCAATCAGGGATGCACTGGAGGAATCGTCAGTGTTTTCCCCTGCTCGTGTCAGGTTCCTTTGGTTATTGGAGCCTTCCTTGGTGGAGGGAAACTCCCCCTGTCCCCGGTTGCCTAGCTCCAACCTGCTGGTTTCTCTGCTAGCTGCCACCAAGATGGAGGCAGCAGGTCCTTCATCCCCACTGTGTTAAGCTGGCTAGGGTGCCACCTGTCCAATATCACTAGTTGAGGATTTTATATATGCTTACTATTCACCACAATAAACCAATTAAAATATCTATCGCCTAATATAGTTACCATGTGTGTGTTTGTGTGAGCAGCGAGAACACTGAAGATCTTCTACCACAGCAAATTCCAAGTATACAATATAGTATTTTTAACTATAATCATATTGTCTTTAAAAATTATTTATCTTACAACACTTTAATCAAAATTTCCTTATAATGCCATTCTCCCAGCCATGGTAACCATTTTACACTCTGTAAGTATGAACTTGCCCTTGTTAATTTTCACATGAGTGTGGGATCCTGCCTGGAATGTCTTTCTGTATCCAGTTTATTTCTTTTAGTATAATATAACCCAGTTCATCCATGTTGTTGTAAATGACATGATTTCCTTCTTTAAAAAGCTAAATATATTCCATTGCATAAATAAATCATGTGTTTTCATCCATCTCATCAACGGACATTTAGATTGATTCCTTATTTTGGCTATGGTCACTAATGCTGAAATAGCCCTGAGACTGCAGCCATCTCTTCAAGATACTGATTCATCACCCTTTAGTGTATGCTCAGAAGTGGGATTGCTGTAACATTATGTAGCTCCATTTCTAATTTTTTAGAAAGCTCCTTACTATATCTGATTACTGCTATACCAATTTACATTCTACCAGCAGTGCACAGGGCCCCCTTTTCTCAGCCTCTGCATCCTTATCTTTCATTTTTTGACAACGACCATTCTAATAAGTGTGAAGTACTATGTCTCTGAGGTTTTGATTTACATTTTTGTGTTTATTACTGAAATTGAGCACCTTTCCTTTAACTTGATGGAAATTTCTTTGTGTTCACTTTAAAAAAAGTCTTTACAGACCTTTTTCCTATTTTTAAATCAAATGATTTATGGGTTTTGTTTGTTTTAATCCTTTGCCACTGAGTAGTGTGAGTTCACATATATTTTGGACATTAATCCTCCACCAATATATGAGTCTGAATATTTTCTCCCCATCACACAGGTTTTCTTTTTACTCTTGGACGCTTTCTTTGCTTTGTAGCAAATTTCCTGTTAGTATATTTTTGCTTTTGTTCCCTGTGCCTTTTGGGTAATATCCAAAAAGGCATTGTCCAAACAAATGTCAACAAGCTTTTTCTCCTATATTTTCTTCTAATAATTTCTAGTTTCAGGTGGTACATTCATTTTTTTTTCATCCCATTTTGAGTTGGTTTCTGTACATCGTATGAGGAAGAGCCCAACTTCATTCTTTGGTATGTGGATGTCCACTTTCGTAACACCATTTATAAAAGAGATAATTCCCCTCTCGTTGTTTGATCTTAGTGCCCTTCTCAAAGATCAGCTGACCATAGGTAAATGGGTTTGTTTCTGTGCTATATGTTTTCATTAGCCAGTGTGTCTGTTTTTATGTCAGTGTCAGGCTGTTCTGATTACCTTAGCTTTAATATATATTTTGAAATCAGGGTGTCTGCTACTTCCAGCTTTGTTCTTCTTGCTCCAGGTTGCTTTGGTATTTGGGATCTTTTGCAGTTCCATATGAACTTTAGAGTTTTCTTTCTATTTCTGTAAATGATACCATTGGAATTTTCATTAAGATTGATTGAAACTTTAGATCGCATTGAGTACTATGGATTTATAACAATATTCATTCCTTCAATCCCTGAACATAGACTTAAGCACCACCCAAAAGCCCGGGGAACCTCATTGTTTTACTGTGGCTTCCTTCTTTATGCAAAAGGCATATGCAAGTTCAGGAATCCCGTCTCTGTAATGAGTTGTGCTAACCTGAGGAGTAGGGTGATGCAGGCAAAATGAAAGTGTTCTTCCTCCCCTTTCTATAAAGTTATTATCCTTTTTTGTTTCACCACTTTGTTGACATCTTTTAAGTGGATTTCTGAGCAATCCAGATTTTTTTTTCATTCAAAGATCTATATGATTATTGTTTCTTATGGGGAGAATATTCTGAGATTGGCTATTCTTTTCTCTTGCTTACATCACATTCAGAAAGGCACTATTTTAGCTTGTGTAGTTCTTGAAAAAAATACTTGTAAAAACTTAATCCCACAAAAGAAGAATTTGTTCTACATTAACCTATCACCTTGATTGATGAGAGAGAAGATGCGGAGGTATTTCTCCTATTTCCATGGGGAAAGAAGCACAAATTAACAAATGACTGACTTGTGCTCCATAATGAAAAGCTGTGGTTTCTATGAGACAGGAAGCAGTTATATTAGGGATATCTAGTGGTATGTATATTTTAATTGTCTGTTCTGTGTAAGAAGTGAGGTCTGCATTTCCAATAAGCACCCAGATGGTACTGCTGCTGACCCTAAACACCATACACTGAAAATCAAATTTTAGAATGGAGAAAGATGAGGAACTTGGTCAGAACTTAAGGATAAGGTATTGTGGATAGAAGATTCTAGTTAAACTGACATAGCAGGGTTCTTGCTAAAATCTAACAATGCAGAGATAAAAACAGAAGAACAGCACAAGTTAATTGAGAAGAGAACTCAGGAGGACCTGATTAAAGTTTGGTCAAAGTAGAATCCTTTTCAGTGGTGATTGCTATGAAAAAAAAAAAAAAGGCAGCATCTGTGGCTCAAAGGAGTAAGGCACCAGCCTAAATGACAGAAGTGGTGGGTTCAAACCCAGCCCTGGCCAAAAACTGAAAACAAAAAACAGTTAGAATAAGGCTTAGAAATCAGTAGTGTTAGAACTAGACCAATATAAGGCTTGGTATTAAGTATGGAGTCAGGGTTGACATGGCAACAGTGATTTTATGTCTCATTCTAAACATTAGCACAATCTACTGGTAAGCTAATGCATGTTAATTAGCTCAGTGTAGCCATTCTACAATTTACACATATTACACAAAAACATGTTGCACACAAAAATATATAATTTTCATTTCTCAATTAAAAATAAAAAACAAAGGGAAAGAAAAACATTAAAAAATTACCTGCAATTTGTAGATTTCCAAAAGCACACTTTAATTTTTCCCAGAGGAGTAAAACTTCATTAGTGAAGAGGAACAGATGGTTTGGATTCAGTCTTTGCTCTCAGTTTTGCTTGAGAGGAGATGATATTTGTTCTGTCATTTTATGGCTAAAAGAGAAGAATCAGGCTGCTTTTAAAAGGTAAATCCATTGTTATGTAAATAAGATACAAAAGAAAACTTATGCTTGCAAAATGCCAATAGAATTAGAGACCCAAACTGTACATCTTTATAATTTCACCCTTTTTATGTTTTTACTATTGGCATAGCATTTTTTCCTAACTTGTGAGTTACTATGAACACATCATGAAAAAATTCTTATAGAAGATGAAAGACATATTGCACAGAGCACAGAGTTATTTGCAATTTAATAACAATGGTAGCAACACAAGTTTATATAAATATTTTGTCTTTGTAAATGAAAATAGTTTGGAATTAATTTATATTGGTATTAAATGTTAGAGATCACAGACCCCAGTGTATACGAAACTGATAGTGAAGCTTTTGAAAAGTAAATAATTAAAATTTAAATCTTAAATTTTATGTACTCAAGGTAAATTAAGTGAACTGAACATTAACCAACCATAGAAAATATAACCAAGGATTTTATCCACAGATTATTTGAAATGTCATGTTCTTCGGTTGAAAGAAGTTTCTGCTCATGTTTTTTTCCCCCATTAAAACACATAAATTATGAGAAGTAATGCTCGTGTTCGACTCAACTGAGTCCTGCCAGTTTGTAGGTATACTTCAAAACATCATTCTGTGCATGATAAATACATACAATTTTATGTTAATTTAAGAATGTAAAATAATAAAAAAGAAAGATGTTTAAAATTTATTAAGTTCCAGAACTGGGTTTACTTATAAATCCATATCTTATAAAGCATTTCTGAAGTGTTTATTGTCCTA
This sequence comes from Galago senegalensis, assembly GCA_963575145.1. Classification (NCBI taxonomy): domain Eukaryota; kingdom Metazoa; phylum Chordata; class Mammalia; order Primates; family Galagidae; genus Galago; species Galago senegalensis. Next base: position 68,941 of record CAUYTI010015200.1, on the reverse strand, counting down.
ACTGAATCATGCTGTATAAAAATCAGAGGTGGGCACTTTTTAACTTAGTAATTGAAAATTATTGATTGCGTGAAGTTTATTTCCATAAGCAGTCATTTTATTGGTAGAATTTTACAACTCATTGGCACTTTACTAAGAGAAAATCATTCATTCTTTACTTTTAGGAAACCTTCCTGTACTTCTATCACCTATCATAAATATTCATTTGACCAAAAATGAATGGGAATGTCTACAATTTCCTCTTCCAAAGCACCTAAAAATGATTGTTACTCTTCAGGGCAATTACTTTGAAAAATTCTATTCTGTACAAAAATTCTAGGCCTGTTAAACATGTTTATCAACTCTCTTTCAAATTTGGGTTTTGAAACATTTATTAATAAGAAAGTAAAATACATAAATAGATGAGTAAGTAGATGGATGTTGGGTAAAAAATAGAAATAAAATCATCTTGGAATTTAATTGGCAAGATCAATCTACACATCACAGTGGATTTCTTTTCAAACTGACACTCTTTAGGTTTTCAACAAGTAAAGTTACATTTAATGTCAAACTCAAAAATAAATAAATACAGAAATACACACATAACATATAAATAATGTTCTAAAAATTCATAATCTTTTTGTAGTTTTGGCCAAACTATAATGAAATTACTTACCTCAGTCACTTTTAATTAAACTTCAAATTGCTACACATCTTTCTAACCATCCAATGGAGCATTCTCAGCTGAAATTCTTTATTGCCAATGCTTTCAAAAGCATTAATCACTTTTGATCTGCCAGAAGAGCAGCAACAATTTTAACATGAAAATTAAACCACAAGAAGAGAATTTTTAGAGCTTCTATATGCATTTCATATGTAAATTTTGTTGTGTGTAGTTTAAGGGGAATTCACAAATAATCAAAAATCAATAGTATATCTGATATACATAGGCCTAGAAGGTAGTCTGTAGCAAAGCAGGCCAATAAGCAACTGTGATTAGGTAGATTTACTAACATATGAAAAGAATGTGCTATAGCCATTTCTTCCCTCTGGAAAAGCAAAACTAGTATCAGTGTAAATGCTCAGTGTAAAATCACTGAGTAGTTATTATCTGTTCTAGATAGATTGATTGTCTTTGTTTCCATCAATCCATTAGGAATAATGTATAAACATCATTTCCTATCACATCAGGGTTGTTTCAGGTTGAAAATTAGATTATTTATGTTACAAAACGTGGTAAACTCTGAGGCACTATCAAAGTTATCAGCACAATGTTTACCCAAGCACATTCTTTTAGAGAATATTTTCAACAAACATGATTATATTATCCGGTCATTGAACCCAAGATAATATAATAATAATAGCCGTAAGAACAAGATTAACGTTTGCTTATGATTTTACTTGTGCTTCTCTAGGCAGGTTTTAAAGTGCTTTTCCCATACTGTTTTATCTAATCACTGCAATAGCCTTATGAGGAAATGAGAACTCACAAGGCATATTTTCCTAAAGGAAGAAACTGAGTCATAGGGAAGTAATTTCCTTAAGGCTATACGTTAATCAGTGAGAATGGGATGCAGACCCCATCCATCTGTCTGCAGAACCCATGTTTCTAATTGTTACACTATTTTTCATACCCTCTAGATTTCTCGTAAGGAAAAAAAATAAAAGCATTGTTATAGATCAAAATTTAGTTATTTACAAGCATTTTCTTAACATGTCATGAAATGAGCTGCAGAAATACCGCAATGTAATACTGGATGTAATGAAAATAGGAGAGTTTCCCTTGAGTTGGGCGTATACATTTTATTGCAAACTCACCTCAGGGAATGGAGATTTGTCTTGAATTTGATTACTGGTAATTCCTGCTGGTCAGATACATAATGACCAACGTTTCAAAAATATGAGAAGTTGCTGGAGAAGTGTAATTATACTGAGAGTCTTCCAGTCATTTCTACCAAAGCTTACAAGTTTCTGGGAGCCAGAAGAATAATTTAAACATTAATTAGGATAGAACCCTCCTCCTTTCCCTGCTACACCATGCCTCATTATCTAAATAAACTTTTTAAAAAGAATGTTTGAAATAGCTCTTGTTATGTATGTAAAAAAGAAACATGCTATTTCATCTGTGAGTACATCTATTTCGAAATGTTTTTCTATACTTATTTGTATTCTGAGCATTTTTACACTTGATAATGCAATCAGTGCTCACTGAATTAATAACGTCATTAGATGAAGTGACTGAATTATTTTGGTGATTTCTCATTTGTTAGGATTATATCTTTTAACATTCAAAATACGATTGGGGAAATATGTACTGTTTCGTATCTGTTGACACATAGAGATTAGGTTGAAATATATGTTTCATTATGAAGTTCTGCTTGATAGCAGGAATGAAATGTAAAAACTGAAGACAGTGTGTAATAAATCTACTATAGAGAAAAGAATCATATATTTCCTTGTATACATTGTGGAATGAATTGGTAAGCACATTGGAGGGATTTTTTTTTTTTTTGAGACAGAGCCTCAAGCTGTCCCCCTGGGTAGAGTGCCATGGCATCACAGCTCACAGCAACCTCCAACTCGCTCAAGTGAGTCTCCTGCCTCAGCCTCCCAAGCAGCTGGGACCACAGGCACCGGCCACAACGCCTGGCCATTTTTTGGTTGCAGCCATCATTGTTGCTTAGCAGGCCTGGGCTGGGGATTCGAACCCGCCACCTTAGGTGTATTCATTAGAGGGATATTAATGCAATGTGAGTGAATACCCTGCACTGGCCACTATTTATGCCACCTCCACTACTTAGTGGCCTTCAGCAGTCTGTGAGCAATCTCTGCAGCCAGCTGTGATGTGAAGCAGGGGTGGCAGGCGAGTGAAGAACACACACAGGACATAAGTGTAAAGGTGCAATCCTTCCATAGAGGAGTGTGTGCCTGCAGAACACAGGGAGAGGTGAGCACACACACACACAAAGGTGGTCTTTTTAAAGTATACCACGGTTCCCACATTAAAGAAGAAAAATAGGAAAAGTAGACCTTCAAGTGTTTTATAATCCCAAATGTTTACGAGTAACAATGTATGTCCCAAGATGATTAAATAAAATAAATAACTGCAAAAATCACATTTAACATAATCCTTGATACCTGGAAGGTGTTCATCAATGTGTACTTACCTAAGGGAGACCTAGAGTTAAATAAATGAAGCCCATTATAATATGTAATAAAGTCTTACTAATGTAGTTTGAGTTGTAGGGAAATATTCAAGAAAAAACAGGCAGCCCTACTTTGGAGAATAATAATATGAAGGCTTTAAAGTCTGGTGGAGGAAAACCAGAAAGGATGAAGGGACAAAGACTGTACAGTTGGATGAGAAAATTTGGTGCAGTCAACACACAGACAATATGGCCGTAAGTGAATTTCAAATTGGAATTGCAAAAAAACCCAAAATGTACATTTCTGAGATTACAAGTGGAGATATTGCTGATACTAAGGCAATAAAAACAAATAGCTCATAAACAAAAATAACTGGGAGGAGGGGGGTAAAGGGCAAAAGATATAAACCAGACAAGTTTGGGAATTATCAAGCTGTGGCTTTGGAAAATTGTATGGTCTCTTTGCAACAGAATGTTGAAAATAGGACAGTAACTACAATGAGCCATTATCCACTCCTATGCTATCACTGTTCTAAAAGGTTTCCATGAACTAATTAATGCAATTTCACATTAATCATATGCATAAGTAGTTTAAAATTGAAGAAAATTATTCAAGGAAATGGTGGAACCAAGTTTTGATTGTAGACAACTGACTTGGGTTCTCTATAGTTTTATCCGTACCATGTGGCCAAAATATGTCATTCATAGTATGAAAATTAGTCTATAAATATACCCAAGAGAAAAATTCCATTGGCTAAAGAATTCAACTAAAAATAAAATGTAGAGAAATAATAGCAAAAAGAGATAGAAATCCTTCAAAATATTGAAGGGAAGTAGGTATTTTTTCAAATATTTCATTACACAAATCAATGTTGGTATAAATAGCATGTGATACTACTCTGAATGATTTTAAATGTAGTTATTGGATGGTGGTTCCTTCTATGTGTTCAGTAGTTAAAAACTAAAATGGTATCTTGTCTTCAATTTTTATAAATGAATTCTAAGTTTCTTAGTACAATTCATAATTCCTTCAATATTTCCTTGGGTATTTTTTTGTGGCATATGCTGAAGTTTTTTTGACCTAGCCTATACATGTAAAATAGCTTCATAGTTTGAAAAATTTCTAATCTGGTGAATTTGCCAAGAGTACCACAAAGGAGATATTAAAAAGTGAAAATATATTTCTTAAGTTGAGGAACTGAGTAAATATTCAATAGTTAAGCCAAGAAAGAATTGATGAGTTAAGAATCAGGTTGGATCTGAAATTACATGACAAGGGAGTAAAATTCAGAAGAGTTATGCTTCATGCATATTATGTCAATGCTTCCAGTTTAACTGGAAATAGGTAGAAAATCCCATTTGATACATCTCAACTAATCCATATATGTGAAATACTTCAGGCTTATGGCTTAGCAGTGCTCACGTTTGGTGTTCTCTCTTTAGTTAAATCCCTTTAGAGTGATTTCTGAGAGGAAGAGACCACAGAGGAAGATGCTTTAACTCTTGCCTGGTGAGCTCATGCAGTAACTCTGATGAATGGTGCTTGAATCGGTGGAAAGACATTTATAGGTTCTCTGCAACCCTAAGAGTGAACAGCATTAAAATAAGTAGTGAAAGGTACTAAATCACCAACAGTGATATAATTTCTGGGTTTATTTTCAGAGGAAAAAAAGTAAAAAGTCTCTAAATAACTAAATCAATGCCTCATTTAGCCCTTCTTTTTCAGCATTATTGCCATGTTAATTCCCTTCCTAGTTCAGGCCTTGTTCCATAATTCTGTCTGGTTAGTCCCTTGTTCTGTAACACGGCTCATTTTTCAAATTCTAAATAACGTTAGGGAAAGAATTTCCAAATATTTTTAGGAAACCACATCTTCCTATTCAGTCTGCATTATGTTACTATCATTACTGCAGTATTTATTTGACTTATTTTATAGAATGCCTTAGGTGATTAGTTCTGTTCCTGCCAGGTCCCCCTCAGCAGGAAACAAAACAGAAAAGTATTGAATGGCTACTGAATGGGTGAAGAAAAGACCTTGGTTCAAGAATTAGGAGGCAGCCCTCCCACATGGTAGGGTCCTGGGACACCTCACAAATTATAGGCCTCCGTAGCGGCAAAACAAAACAAAACAAAACATACTCATTACACACACACCCCTAAACCTTGATTCAGGCTATTTCAGGAAAATTCCTGTTTTTTCAGGGAATGTCAAAACATTAAGAATAAAATGCGACTCTAGGGAAGACTTTATATAAAACATTAGTTCTAGTTGACGTATAACATGGAGGATATTGCTGACAAAAGAAAGGCTACATTGATAACCAATAAATGAGTGGCACCTGAGGGTTATGGTTGGCCAGTTTAAATTAGTAACTCAAGAAATTATAAAAAGAGATTTGGAGCAAGATAGAGGCTAAGTAACAGCTTCTTTGCAACCAGGTGCAGTGAGATTGGGGACCGAAGACTCCAGGCACCTCTGGCTTATGGATTCTGTCCAGAAAAATCTCTTTGGAGATGTAGGGAGATAGTGAGAGACTTCTCAACCCCAGGAGGAGGATAAAATCAGTGGAGAAGTGGCAAGTGGTTGTGTTCATTTGATCTAAGGCCAGACTGCAGACAGGGAAGGCCTTCCCTACAGGTTGTTTTGGATTTTTTTTAAGACATGGGAAACTCAGTTGAATTGCCTTGGGTGAACTTAGGCAAAAGTGTGGGTGACTTTAAGTGTTATTCAGGGTCCAGGACTGAACTGCTGGACCAGAATAGAGATACCATTGTTCAGCTGTGAGCCTCAGGCACAGCCATTGTGGGACAACTGCCCTGCAAGATCCACCCTCAGGGCAACAGAGTGAGGCCCCTGGGCTGGGTGAGGGATCTAGTGACTGTGAATAGTGCCAAAGGCCAGGACTGAGACAGAGGGGAAAAACAGAGCTTTAAATTTTTGGCACTGGGAGAGCTGCCTTACAGCTCTGGCGTCAGGGGCCTAGAGTAAGGCCGGTTTTGGCATACCTGATAAGCAGGCAGCCACTTCAGGGGAGATCCCAGTGACATGTGCTTTCCTGGGAAAGTCTCTGCTTAGCCAAGGTTAATGGATTAAATGTCTTTTAAGCGGGCTGAGAACAGATTCAAGCTCTCAACCCTGTGGGGTTTGAGGGCAAAGAAATCAGCAGAGGCTTCCAGTCTCCATCTCATATACCTGTATCAGCATTGTAATTAGCATCTCATACCCCAGAAAATCACCTGTGCCCAGAAAATATTCAGCAAGACATACATACTGCTTTGTTTGGGGATTTGGATTTTCTTTTTGATTTCAACTTTTTCCCGCTAAATTTTCTTTTTTCCTTCTTCATTTTTCTAGTATAAATATAATTCTCCATTGTTGCCTTCTATAATAATAGGAACTTCATTTTTGCTAGTGTTTCTGCCCCTATTATTTGGTTTTCTCCCAATTTTATCCTGTAAACTTTTCTGTTTTTTTGGTTTGAATTAGAGTATTTTTATTTTATCTCTCTATTTGGTGGACATGGAGTTCTGTGCCTTCTCAAGTTAGTGAAGAGCTGCTGACCTCAAGGGAACGACCCAACCCAGCACCCCGAGAGGTTGAGGGTTCTTAAGGTGTGGGTCAAAGTACCCTCTGTACACCTTTATTACTACTGTCTCCCTCTTTCTGTGCCTCTCTTCTGTTTGTCAATATTCCCTTTTACTCACCCCCTCTCCTTTCTCTTTTTTCTTTTTTTTTAATATGTATTTTTTTTCTTATTCTTCAGTAATCTCATCCTTTTAGTTCTGTACAGTAAGGACTCATCAAAATCTTTCATCAGAGGCATGATAACTTAAAGAGTAAGAGAAAATCAAAGGAAAATTTGGACAAGGAAACAGAAAAAAGAGAACACTCATCACTCATGAAGAAGAAACATCAGAAAAAATCCTGGCAACATGAAAAACCGGTCCACAGCAACTGCCCCAAGGGACCATGAGGTAGTAACTGCAGAGAATTCACTATAAAGAAATGTTAGAAATGACAGAAGGGGAATTTAAAATACAGGTGATAAAAACAATCAAGGAAATTGCTGACAAAGTGGAAAATAACCAAAAGGAAATCCAAAAACAGAATCAAATAAAAGATGAAGGATGTGAGGAATCTAGAAAGGACATAGCAGAGCTGAAGGAAATGCAGCAGTCAGTTAGGGAGCTTTACCAATGCCGCAGAAAGTATCAACAACAGATTAGACCATGTAGAAGAAAGAATCTGAGAGGCAGAGGACAAAGCTCTTGAGCTCTTATTTTCTGAATGACTCTTTTGTTTTCAATTTAACTAATCTCTGATGTAATTTCGGCTATTTCTTTTCTTCTGCTGGGTTTAGGCTTAGATTGTTCTTGTTCCAATTCCATAAGATGGTTTGTGAGTTTGTTGATGCGCTCTCTTTCTGTTTTTTGGATGTAGGCATCTAAAGTGATAAATTTTCCTCTCAGGACTGCTTTTGCTGTATCCCACAGGTTTTGGTAGCTTGTGTCTTCATTATTGTTATGCTCAGGGAAGTTAATGATTTCCTTTTTTATTTCTTCTTTCACCCAACTGTCATTCAACAGAAGGTTGTCTAATGTCCATGCCATTATATGGGGTTGAATGTTTTTGTTAGAGTTGAGTTCCACTGCCAGGCCCATACCATACTTGACTAAGCAAAGTGTTATCATCCAGGGTCAGTTTCTACTCCTTGAAATACTTCTTGTTTTCCAAGATGCCACACCCTCCTGGTTTTTTCCTTTCTGTGTGCTCAATGATTCTTTGTGGCCTCCACATCTCTTACCACTGACCTGTCCACAGTTTAATGTTTGAGCTAATGTTAAACACACATTTCTGTGCTAATCTCCCGAAGTCAGGGCTTTAAATATTACCTTTATGCTGATTACATTTATGCAGCTAATATGAATGGTTCCTTTGAAAATTATATTCTATATGCAGCCAAACATCTCTGTGTGAGTCTTTGAGGAAAATAACACAGATCATGTTCATAATTGAACTGATCTCCAACCACGTACCCACAAGAAGTTATTATCATACTATTTGGTTTCACAGTCCAAATACTTTGGATCACCCTTATTTCCTGATTTTCTTTCACAGGACACAATTATATCAACAAACTTCACCTTGAAAACCTATCCAGGATTGGACTGAATGTCCTTAAATTTGTTTTAACTAATGTTATTATACTAATCTCTGAACCTGTCTCCTCCATTCCACCTTTATTCCACATAGTCTATTCTCAACACAACAGAGCAATCGTGTTAAATTATATGAGGTCATGCCACTTTTTTGCTCAAAATAAGCCAGTGACTTCCCATCTCGATTATAGTCAAAGACAAGAGCATTATAATATAAATATGCTGGCTTCCTTGATTCCCCTCGAACAACCTCAAAAGCACCCACATTATGACATTTGTGGGTGTGACTCCTCCTCCTATGTTGCTTTCTCTGCTTGTTTCTAGTGTATTTAGCCCTCACAGCCAGTGCTGTGCCAGTAAATGTTCAACAACATGAAATATATGTGCATGGACATAAGCATATGTTTAGATGAATTTCACTGATATAAAAGATACGAAGCACACATTTGTAAACGATTATAAAATATATATTGCCCTGTATTGGACATTCCGAATAGTCAATTGATTTTTTATGGAAAGTTGGCATTGATTTTTGCCAAACACTCACATGCTTACTCAACTTATTGCTGCAACATGTTGAATAGTGACAATATCCCACTGCAAATAAATGCTTGATTACACAAAGAAGTTGCTGAGTTCATTAGCAAATGAATTTAGTTTGGGCTTGAGAGTTTGTCAATTTCTTTTCTTTCTTTTTTTTTTTCACCTTAAGCATACCTAAATGCTTTTTATCTAAACTTTACTTGACCCTCACTGCAAGCTCCTTTTTTTCTGGTTGCTAAGTTAAAAATAGTATTATTTTTATTATTTAGAGTAATATTTATTAAAAAAATTATTTGTTTCCTAGGCCAGAGTGCCATGGTGTTGGTCTGGCTCACAGCAACCTCAAACTCCTCGCTTCAATCCTCCTGCCTCAGCCTCCCAAGCAGCTATGACTACAGGCACCCACCACAATGCCTGAATAATTTTTCTATTTTTAGTACTGATGGAGTCTTACTCTGGCTCAAGCTGGTCTCAAACTCCTGAGACAAGCAATCCACCGATATCTGTCCCCTATATCTGCTAGTATTGCAGGTGTGAGCCACTGCACTCTGCTGAATCTTTTAAGTTTATTCTGCTTTAGTTACTTTCCCAAATCTAGACAATCGCCAAGTCAATACATTAAGCCTTAATTTACTATTATTTGCTCTTTTTCATAGTGAAAATAATTCTATTGCCACTGAGTTACCAAGGTGACTTCTCTGAATATGAAGTGGAGAAAAGGTGAGCACATCATTCCATAGAATTTCTACCATACAGAGACAGTAGAAATAAAATAAGATCAAAAGAATAGATATTAGAGTACAGTATGGTAATGCAATTGGAAATGAGGAATTTTTAATATTCATTACTTTTTAAAATGACATTGAGTTTTTAGGTAATATCACCTCATTTTGAACAGTGGCTATATTTATAAGCCAATTTTCAAAATGTTTGAAAGCTTAGCAATCATCTCTCTTGTGAGATGATTCTTACCCAGCTCCAACATACCATTATTATAGTCCCAGTTGAAACTGTAAACCCAAATCAAATCCCCCCCAGCAAACAATACTAATTAATTTGCTATGTATGATATAATCAATTATTTGCTTTTTAAAATTAATCTTCCCTTCCTCAAGTGTAAGTTTGGTGACGTGAGTGATTTATCTGTCCCTAGAATAGTGTCTGGATTCTAGAGGAAATTCAACTAGGTACCAGGTAAGGAGGAATGACTCTTTACATCTCCCAAGATAGAGGAGTTCAGGGCCACTTTCCATGATCTCACACTTGCTCTAGTATTAGGTTACCCATACAGAAGTACTCACCCTTTATGGAGGACTGGTATTTCATTCACACATCTGTTTCATCTGTTTTTCACTTTTTACACTCTCTTCTTAGGGTGAGGTCACCAGTTTCTTTTTGGTTGAGCTGACATTTATGATTTTAATTAAAGACATTCTCTAATATGTATTTATTCTTCCTTTGGCGTTGCTAATTATTTTTCTTAATGTTATAAATAAAACTGTATCCCCCTTTTCCTTTCCACCCCCCACAAAATCCTGTTGAAGTGCTGAACCCCAGTACTTCAGAGTGTGACCTTATCTAGAAATAGCGTATTCCCAGAGGTCATCAATTTAAAGCAATGAACAGCGAACCATAACCGAATATGTCTGGTTTACTTTTTAAAAGGGAAAATAGGGAGACAGATACTTACAAAGAAAATACTGAACATGAAGAAGAAGAAAGTCCTGAGGGCAGGAAACAGCCAATCTATAAATCAAAGGCAGGGGCTGGGACAGAGCCATTCCTCCCAGTCCCAGGCTGATTCCCATCCACACCTTGATTTCAGATTTCTTGGCTTTAGAATTGTGAAACAATACATTTTTGTAGATTACGTGTTCAATTTGTAGTACTCAAGGATAATTTGGAGTTGGGAATTGCTTTGGGCAATGAGGGCGCAGCAAGGAAAACACAGAAAAACCAAAATCCTTGACGTTGTGATGCTTTTGTCCTAGTGGGAAAATACAAACAGTTGTCAAAATTAAGAATTAAAATATCATGATGACAATAAGTAAATCAATGTGAAAGTTAAAGTCATAGGAAACACAAGAGAATAGAACTGAGAACAATAAGAAAATCATCTTTCATGAAGGTAGACTAATAGACTGGTATTACTGAGGGTGAGATGAGGAACTGGATTCGCTGGTGGATTTGCCCCCACTAGAACCATAGAAGCTAAGATCATCCAACCATATTTAGTGTAGTATGCAGACAGAATCAAAACTGGGGGGATTTGAATTGGGATGCATGGCCCTGAGCCCCCCAAAGGAAGAAATTATTCCCCAAAAGTGGAGAATAAATTGTGTACTCCTGTATCTGCCCATCTGCTCCTTCAGATATGTCTCAGCTGCCTATGGACACCGTGTCTGCAGTCACACTATTTCCAGGACAGCCCTTCTCCAATGACTTAAAGAGTTAGTGTGTAGGGTCTGGCTATTTTTAGCCAATAGCTACTTAGTCAGTGCATTGTCCAGAGCTCCCTGTAACAATAGCCGGAGCATGGTTAGGACTGCATCACAGTCTAACACCATCACCTGTTCATTTCCACTGCTTCCCTCCATCCCTGCACAGGTTATTAATAAATGTCCTGAACCCAAATATCTATCTCAGTTTCTATTTCATGACATAGACAACTTTTTAGAGATTTTGCTATAAGAATTTTAGAAATCGGGAACTATACACTTCTCATTTTTTAGATGACAGATACTATTTCATGTTTACGCAAAGATTAAAGATGTATTTATATAAATTATAATACATAGACAGAGAAACCTGAGAATTTTTAGGCCTGCTAGCTTTCTCTAATCCACCAACTTATGGTGCAATATTATGATCACTGGAAAAACAAATTGCAAGTTAGCCTTTGGCTAAAACTTTCTGTTTCATCTGTCTGATTTTGCTATTTTGTGTTTTACATTTCTATCTAACACATGCAATCTAATTAGTTTTGATATTTTTTATACTGGAGTAGATCAATAATTCCATTTTTAACACAAATTTCATAACAAAATGGCATTTTTATCAGTTTCTAAGCATTTCTTCCTTTTCTTTGGTTGCAGTTTAACTAATTAACAACATATTACTTCATGAAGTCAAATATTAAGAGAACATGATATAACTGTGGGGGAGGGCCTAATGGATGCCTCCCTCATCTCCTGCTTCTTCCTCTCCCCCCACCTGCCCTTCAGCTCCTAAAACAAAGAACACAAAGGACCTAATTAGCCCCCCACCGCATTCACTCAAAGGACCTTGACTCCTCAAAGCCCTCCAGGCAAGCTGTGGAATTTGCCCATCCTCTATGGCCCCACATGGAAGGGGTCTCTAACAGCCCCAGGGCACAGATGCCATCTTTGCACTGCCCAGGCAGGTCACAGTCCTTTTCAATTAAGGTAGATACCACCATTTACACCTTTCAAAAACTGCAGCCTGGTAGAATAAAAGTAGTCTTTCATGTTCATTTGTTAGCAATGTTAATTCTTTTCCAGAAGTCTTTTCCTAAAAACATATTCACATACTAATTAAAATCATTATTCTACAAAACATGTAACATTTATCCTCTTGACTAATCCTTCAAGGGTTGAGGGCTTTCTATTCACTCCTTTCATCAAAGGACCAAAAATCTCTTCATATTTAGATGAATTCAGGCTTCATGCCTCAAGTTATCAGTTAATAATTAATTCTACGACCTTTTACTATCATGAAGTGAAACAGTAGCATGTTACATGTACAGAATGAGCACTCCATGTTTTGTGAGGGTTACTCAAGTTCACCATACATAGAGACAGTGAGAAATTGTAGTTAAATATACCTTTGTTTGCAAAATATTCATAATGAAATTTGACAAAGAGGTAGCCAATGGCTAGAGAATTATTTTTGTAAATATTTTGTAAAATTTTGTAATGGATATTTTGTAAATAAAGCAATGTTTAGCCTCAATTACCCATTTTTCCTATGTATGGCAACTTTAGGAGCAACTTTTAAGACGCACTGTATATTGTACACTCTGTTATTACTATTTTATTAGCTAGTTAAATAGGACATCCTTTTTTAAAATAACTTCCTGCATGGCTTATATTTAATAAATGCTAAGGATACACCAAAACTACCATTATTTTTCATTCAACACTTGAACTATTCAAACATATCAATAGACAAGGTTTTGAGGGGTACCCCTGTTTCTCATGAATAAGACTCTACAAAATTTTCCATGGTTCTTTGAGCTATAATAATTCCAATAACCAAGTTATGGTTCCTGTTACTGTGTGTGACTCACATCTGTGCTTGTAAGTTATAGTCATAACTTGCTCTGTCCACATGATCTTATTCTTTCAGTAATACCAGAGTCATAATGACGTAAACACTTATTAATTACTCATTGATAATGAATGTATCTACATACTAATAAAAACAGAAACCTAAAATTGAAGCATCAAACTTACACAATCAATAAAATATCCCCCCCAAATACTGTCAAGAATGTTCATCTTATTTTTTTAAAGTTACTAGAAAATATAGGTATTATCATGGTTAAATAATTTTATAATTTTTAACCATAGAAATATGTAAAACACCAAAGCCAGTAAGAATGCCTAAGCTTTCTTGAAAGCCTAAGGATTAGTTTACTTTATATTTTCAATGTGTTTGCAATTTTCTAGGTGGTTCTCTGAATATATTACAACAATCCTGATTACTTTCTAGTCTTATTCTCAAAAACTTAATATTAATTTTCCACAAGTGGCTTAAGGATTTTACTTTAAATTGTATACCAAAAGAGAATCATTTTTTACTTAATCAAGCCTCATGTGTTGTTATTGTTGGGAGAGCCCTTGAGGTCTTCTTCATAAATTATTTGTTGATGCCAATATCTACAAGAAATATTTCAACATTTTCTTCTAGGTTTCTTATACTTTCATACCTTAGGTATATGTCTGGTTGACTTGTGTATGTCTGTTACCCTGGTTCAGTTTTTTGAATGTGGCTATACAGTTTTTCCCAGGGGATTCTTTTCTCCATTGTGTGTTGCTGTCTTTTTTTGTCAAAAATCAGATGGCAATATGAGGATGGTTTTAAATCTAGGTTTTCTGCTCTGATCCTGGTCTGCGTCTCTGTCTTGTGACAGTGCCAGGCTGCTTTGCTTACTATACCCTTATATTATAGCTTGACGTTAGGTAAAGTGATAACCTCTTGACTGAATTGTTTTGGTAATATTTGTAATTTATGATTTGTTTTTGAGTATTTCAAACTTTCATAAATCACATGAATATGCTGTTTTCAAAAATCACACAGTCTAACTGGTTCTAGTTTTTACAATTACTGTTTCATCTTTATTTTTCCAGAAAAATCCACTTCTCTTTAAGTTAGAATACCTAGCCAAATACTATCTACTAATAAAATGTGATTTGTATTTAATATTTTAAAATTTCTAATTATCTGTCTAATTTTCCAGATTAACAACATCTCATAAAAATTGTAGATAATCTTGTTATTCCTCATAGAGTACAACTTTCCTAAGGACAAGTAACTAAATAACTGTTCAATAAATGCCAGAAGTCATTGTATATCTTCATTTCACAGCAACAGAAACAGAGAGAGAGGAAGAGAGGGACAGAGAACAGAGTGAGGAAGGCAGAGAGGGAGAAGAGAAGAGAGGGGATAATAGGTATGAAATACATAGTAGTGATTTAATGGTGTTGGGAGTATATCTGGAAGTCAGCCCTCATTCATTTTCCTATGGAAGTAAATGACTATGTGTACATGGATGTGTGTATATATAGTGCATGTGTGTGTGTTACAAATTTGAATGCCAAATTTGGATTCAAAATTTTGCAGCACTACAGTTATAGTTTGAAAACAATAATAAATTGGAATGTCAGGAAATTGAACAAGGATTGTCTATAAAATTTATTGATCCATATGGCACAGGTTGGGTTTGGTAGTTATATGGTAGTATCCATTTCACACATAAAATGACATAGGGATTCAAAAATGGGTCTACTCATATGCCTGGTGCCTTAGTAGGAGCAGCTGAGAAACCGGGCACATCTGGATCCCTAACTTTCTTCATGAGCTCTCAAGACCTTTCTACATGGTCTCACTAGCAAGAGAGCTCAGGTGACATAAAGACTAAGGCAGCAGTGCCCAAACCTCTTGAGAGTAGGGCGAAAAACTGCTAAAGTCACTTGCATTGTACTACAATGGTTAAAGCAGTCACAGACCAGCTCAAATTCAAAGGGAAAACAAATCCATGCTCTTTATGGAACCACTATAAAATAATTTGTATGTGTCCTTGTTAGTCTATCAAGCTGTGAGTATTTCTCCTAATGATATCAATAATAGCATTGGTATTTGATTGTCTTCAAGGAGAAGTCCTTAAAGGGCTAATGGCCACATGAAATAAGATGAAAGATTTCTAAGATTCTCACTCTTCATTTTGCTATACAAAATCTGGACCCTGAACTTTTGGAGTCAGAATTTTCAGGTACTCAGGTTCATCCATCATCTTTCTGCTGTTTTTTGAAGGAAACTCACTATAATGGTGATCTTTGATACCAGTGCTATTAGTACCTGACTGGGCCAAGGGAGTCAGATGTTGCTTCTGAAATAAAATACTAAGGTGCAGGGATTCTTTCAAAATCCATTTTAGGCTCTGTTAGTCAAAAACAAAGAAATGTTTGAAGAAAAATTGGATAGCTGCTTCCTATTCATTTTTATTCCAAAAACATATCAATTCTGAAAATAAATGTGTAAAATGTTTTATGACTGCAGACATGCCTCCAGAATAGCAGAATTATAGGTGCTGTATCTACCTGGAAGAAGTAAAAGAAGAAGGAGCTTATCAGAAGCCAGAAAAAAAAAATTCTGTCTAATATACTGTTACTGGTTGCACTATTGACTGATTTTTATTTTTATGTTTTATTTTTGTAGTAGTTTAAGTGCACAATACAGTATTATGAACTATAGACACAATGTAAATAGATCTCTAGAACTTACTCATCTTGCAAATCAGAAACTTCATGCCCCCTGAACAACAACTCCATATTTCCCCTGCCCCTAATCTCTGGAAACCACCAATCACTTTACTCTCTGATTCTGCCTGCTTGATATTTTCAGAATTCACATATAAGAGAGATAATTATTTGGATTAATATCCTAAATGTGTGCCATGTTGAGTTAGACTATAGGATATCCTAATATCTATAGGATATTCTTTTTCATGAATGAATAATATTCTATTGTGTGTGTATCTATATATGTATATACACTTATATATATACACATCTATATACATATACATATATACACTTTTTCTGTCATGTCATTTCATCATTCATCAATGTCATTCAACATTACATGGATGAATAATATTCTATTGTGTATATATATGTATATACATATATATATATACACACACTACACTTTTTCTGTTTATTCATGAGTCAATGAACATTTAGGTCATGGAAATGTAAATTAAATCTATAAGGAGATCTCACCTCATACATGTTAGGATAGCTATTATCAAAGGAATTGTGAAAAAGTAGGTCTTGGTGAACTTGGAGAGAAATTGAAAGTCTTGTATACTGTTCAGCTAAATAGTTGCACTACAATGGAAATAGTATATAGGTTGATCAAAAAATTAAAAATAGAACTACTTTATAATTCTCCAATCCCAGTTCCCATATCTGAAAGAATTGACTGGGTCTAGGCAAAACCACAGGACTGCTATTTGCACTGAGTTTCACATCAATAAGGAGTGGCAAGTTATAAACTTTTAAGCAGAAAAGCAGTATTTGTATGTGTTATCTCGTATAGCACGTAACAAGACACATGGGCAAAGCTATCTTTTATTGACGGCCTGATGTTCACTCCAACACTATGTTAAACACTTTACATATAAACCCATGTGATCCACGTATTGTTTCCTCAGTGAACTTACAGGGAGAGAGACACTCGGAGGATATTGTTTATGACAACAGACTGATTCCTAACTGCATGAACTGAACTCAGGCTCTATCATACCTTCACCTGTGAGCAATTCTTAACATTACAATATTTTCAATCCCTTTTTCCTAAAATGGGGGATAACATGAGCAGCTCCCACATGCAACCCATGGAAGGATGCAAGGTGATGACCAACATGGAACATTCTAACTAGTGTCAAATATGAATTAAATGCCTAATGCCTATCAGTAGTGCTATTATTAACACTGTCATCGCCATTGAGATTTACTTCTAGAGGAGTGTTTTGAAAGTGTATAGTTTAATTCCTATGATCCCATATGCAGATAGTTCCTGACTTATGATGGCTCAACTTACTATTTTTCAACAAAAATCATGGGTTTATCATGATATTACCTCACTGTAAGTCAGGGGAGATCTGTAGTGCTGTTTCAGTAAAGTTTTGCTAGGTGGAATACTTGGGCTGAAGACTTGATAGTCTAGAGAATATTTGGCCTTCACAAAATGCCCTGGCAGTGCTATGATTTTATTGGTGTGGAATTTAATAGCAGTAGAACTACCAGAGTTGACCACTTCCCTGCATATCCTTATGTAGACGCCTTCATGTGTTTTCCAGTTTCTTACAGTCACTTGGGTCTTTAACTTAAGAGCTTCTATTGTATATCAACTAGCAAGATAACATTTAAAAATATGAATCATGTTGGAACAGTAATAACAGAAATAAGAATTAAAATATAAATAAGGAAAAAAATGAAAACACCTCATTCTAAGTTATAATTTTCTTTAGTGGAGTATTGACACAACTACATTCTCTATGCATATGCCTTATATATGTCCCCAAATTCTTAGCTAATGCCAGCATTTGTGATGTGTCCTATTCGTTTTTCTTCCTCTTCTTCTTTCTTATATTTTTCTGCCTCTTCCTTCTTCTCTCTTCCTCTCTCTCTTTGTCTTCTCTATCCTTCTCAAATGTTCCCGAATCTCTCCTTTAGAATTGACAGGGTTAAAGAGGAGAATTACTTGACTTAATGCCACTGAGACATTAACATTTTAGCATCAGAAAGTCCTGAGTTACATTTCAGATTTTGCAACTTTGAGATCTTGTGATTTGGAAAAGTTGTTTAAACTTTGAGCTTTCCCTCTCATGGAGTATAGTAGGAAAAGTATATGAGATGCATCACTGAAGGGAGTGCTTGAGATTCAGTTCATTTATAAACATGTGAGTTCGCTTTCCTTGTTGCCATAGCAGAAATAAAATGCTTCACCATCAATTTTGTGGGTAGGAAGAGAAAAAAATGTATAGCAGGAAAAATTGAATCTTCCTACTACAGCATAAAAATGTCTACAGCTATGAATTTATGATTGTTAATTCCTGGAGTCATAGCTTGAAGCTAAATATGTTGTTTTTCTTAAAATCCAGGTGACAGTATATCCTGTAATATCATCTATATTTTTCTTTAAAAATAAAATAAATGGCATAGAAAAAACATAAATAAAAATTTGAAGTTTTAATCAATCACCGATCAGAATGTTGGAGTCGCAAATGTGTTGAAATAGAGAACACCAAAAAAAAAAAGAAATAGAGAACACCACACATGCACCTGCTCGCACCCAGCCAGTAACAACTGACAAGGAAAGAAGGTTAAACAGCCTTGACTTTCCAATAGACAGCAACAGACCTGTTCAAACTTTCAGTCACTTTAAAAAAAAAAAAATTACTGAAATGTCCAGAGAGCAATTACTGAGTTCCTAACCTACGCCATTATCCCTAATATTTTCCATGCAACCCAAACTTCTGTTCATTGTCCTATATTGTCGTGTGCATGACTTAGTTCTGTCAAGTCTTCCTTTCTGGGAAGACCCTCCTCGTCCAGGCTTTTATAGCTGTAGACATGGCTCTCTCCCACAAGTGCTCTTAGGTCATCATATCCTCCCATTTTGATCACTATAACCTCTAAGGTCTGGATTTTCTTTCCCATTTAATAAAATAAATTTATTGATTACATTTTAAGAACTAAAAGCATTACTTGTCTGATCTGATTGTTTATTTCTGTATCCATGAAAACTCTAATTATAGCACTCTAAGGTCATAAACTCTACTGTACATATCTTTATAACTCATGTTTTCTTTTACAGAGACAGAAAGTCATTTAGCATACGTTGAATTGGGGATGGTGAATAAGGAAAACTTAATTCAGGAATTGTGTTGCTTGAATACATATATGTTTGATGTCTAAATATTTTTTGCTTTCTATACAGAAAAGACTTTATGAAAGTCACATTACCTAAAGAAAGTTGGGGAAATTCAGAATGTGTAACTGAATATACATAGATTAGAATATACTAAGTGTTGAAATAATTAAATTTCAGTTGTATAGTTAACCTAAAGACTCTCCCACATGCCTAAAACACCCAGAACTTGAAGAGAGGAATTATCACTGTAAAGATATTTAGTATCTTCATTTAGGAAATGGCTAATAAAACTTTTGAACATATCTAAACCTCTCAGGATTTGTATTAGTTATTTTAAATAAACTGATCCTACAGTGAAATATAAGCAGCTTAAGGCCAGCCACTTTCAATTCTAGGTGTCTATTTGTTCATTTATAAGAGACCTTGGAGAAGCTTATCACAAATTCATACTCCTGGGCATGGAGGCTCCACATTCAAATTCAATAAATGTAACATAGGTGTCCTTTCACTTGCATGGTAATGAACCCTCCACATCATTTAGTTATTAAGTGATCAATACATCTTAATAGAGAAACTCTGGGGAGTCAAATACATTTTCTGTAACATAATAAACATTAAAATTATAAATGAGATATTGAGCAAATTACACACACACACACACACACAAGCAACTGAGCAAAAGTGCACATGTGTAGTTTAGGCAGGAAGCAACCTTTCCAATTTCTCTGATATGTGTCTACCTCACAGATTTTTGTAAGAATTTGTATGTGCATGGCTTGTTTATGTGTTATGCCTGTCACACACTTTTATTGTAATGTCTTTTGTGGTAGTATTTAATAAACCAAATTAGTATAACATTTCCATCTTGGATTCTTTGTAGTGGGTAAAAATGCAAACAAATTTTTTTGGAAGATCTAGTACTATATGAACATCATTAGTTATAAAACATAAACATATGGTAGGCCAGTGAATCAAGCTCGACAAGGAATATTTATAACCAGAGATGAGTTTTCAATGTTTTGGACTTATAAACAGCAGAGAGTAATTCCCAGTTACAAGCCTCTACATATGAAGGTGATTGGGACGTTGTAGTCAGAAGGTAATTTATGGGCAATAGGGCGCCTCCAATTGTTTGCCAGGAAAGTAATAAGAAACAAAACAATGATACACAGGCAATCACATTCTGTTGATTCAACCCAGCATCACAGGAGAATATGAGGCACAATTCCCATTCAAAATTTGATGTAAACATTGCAAGTGAAGCAGAACCAACAAACATTCAGAATATGACATAACCATTCATCTAGTGTGTTACTGAAAAGTGAGACAAATTTTCTTTCCTTTTCAATGAATGGACAATGCCATAATTTATGGTAATTAGTTTAGCTGCTCTCTTATTTTTTTCTTTAAGAATTTACTAAATGAAAAGGCTTCATAATATATTCTTGTTAAATTTATTTTAAAGGCAAGTGTTAAGTTGCATCGTTACTACTGAGAACAAGCATGCATGAATATATGGTAGAAATAGCCAGTGAACCAAACAAAACATAATTTCTTGCTTTAATTATGTACACGTAGTTTTTCTTAACATTGTAGATGTGCTTAGGTGTTGCAATTTTAGCCCTGTCTGGATGTGCCCTGGTCCCCCCACTTCACAGTGTCAAGAATGAGTTCTGGTACAGAGCCTAGCCAATGACAGAGTGATCACAGATAAAAAATAATCACACACACACACACTCACACACATACACATTTATTGCAAAGTGAAAGTATATCCCAGAGGAAGAGAGGGGTCATTTCCAGTGAGTGAAGAAAGACCCAAACGTGTGAGCACAAATTATCTTTTACATGCACACTGGTTTTTCCCCACCTTGACCCTGGGAAGATTGGTTGCCCTGCCTGTCTTTGGGATGATCGAAAAGTCGAAATCATGTAGCAAATTACAGAACAGGTCCATAACAGATTAGGTTATATAACAGCCTTCTTCTTATTCAAGAGTCCTCCCAGAATCCTTCATGGAAACTCTACCATGTTATGCTAATTATATGATAATGAGCCCCAGGTCAGTTAATGGTCACTGGGAGCTCTGTACTGTGTATGTTTCTACCACAGAATAGTTCCTACCTAAAACTTCTTCCTGCTCTCTGCCCTTAGCCACTTCCTTGCCAGCTGTTCACATTTTGCCAGATCTAACTATGAAAAAAAAATGAACATTGCCTTTGTATATTTTGTGTGTACTTCTGTATGGCCATAAATAAAGTTCTCACAATTAAGTTCACCAACTCATCTTAGAAAAAAATGCTACATAACTCATTGCTGACTATCATTCCAGTTATTTCTAAAGTACTGCTCTTGGAAAGCTGTGCACCAATGACAATGTCTTAGTTCATCCTTCAAAGCAGTTTTGTAACTTTTTCTGAAATGGCCATCAGAGCTGTTGTGGATTATACTTAAGATCCTGAATGTCATCAAAATGTCTTCAGCCTAATATTTCCTTTAGAATTTGGTAAAGAATGATGTCACTGGGGCCAGATTAGGTGAGTAGGGAGAGTGCTCAAGTACAGTGGTTTCTTTACTAGCTAAAAGCTATATTATAAAAGAAGAAAAATAATAGCAGTGTCATGACATTATTGAAGTTCATAATATAAAACAGGAAATGTAATGATTCTATTGATTCTCTCAAAGGACTAAATTCAAACCATATAAAGGAGATATCTATCATTCACTTTGCAATGATTAAAGTTTCTTTAGATATGTATATTTTGCAAAATATAAATGTGCGTTATTATTATAAAACATTATTTTTATAAGAATCTCAGACTTCTCCCCAGTAAAATGTCCTGTTTAAAATTCATTCCTCTAATAAAATATTCTTTTTCTTCAAAGCTAGAAAATATACCTTCCCTTCATGAAATATTTTCAGAAATACTTTGCTTATTCTTTCTGCATCAATTCGATTTCTACTTATGTAGTTATCTTATATGATAAAACATCATTTTTTTAATAAGGGTGCTTGAGGCTTTTTCATATGCATGAATTAGAGGAATCATTTTTTATTATCATATTATTATAATTTCTTTTGATAAAAATAATTTTCATATCCTTTTGCTTCAGGAAAGTTTTTTTTTCCTGAATTCCCTCAATTATGTCTTCATAATATTTGAAAGTTGTGAGATCCTTTTCCTTGAAGCCTAAGGCTCTCCTCTCAAAGTGATTATTACACAGCCAATCAAAGCAATAATAAAAGAAAAAATAGTAGTTTAGTGTTCTATATGCAAAATAAGTGCTTGAATAATCCTTTCAACTTTCAAAAGAAAGCTTTTTATAACTTGCATATTCAACTTTATTTTCTTCATACATATATCAAGATACTGTTTGTGAATGTATTTGGCAAAATATATAATTAGCAGCTGTAATTGCCAACTTCCTATGACTTGTACTGAGAATTTGATTTAACACATTGGTATATATTTATAAGATGGGATGATTTACATATTTTTAATAAAAATAAAAAGGAGTTTATTATATGATGACCAATGTTTTGAGTCACAAATATGAGTCATACCATGTGCTTATATGTATATACATGAAAGTAAATATATATATACACATAAATATACATACATATTTTTGTACATATTTGTAATTTATTTGATCTACACAAGCAAACTTATTAAGATGTAGTTAATAGGACCTGGTTAAATGTGGTTCTGGAAAATGTGCTTTCACTTGTAAAGACTATTGATAGATGTATTTAATTTATTGTAAGTATGTGTGTGGGGTTGCTATGTATGTTTAATCACAAATGAATATATAACATTTTCATTCCTTTATTCAATACAAGAGTCTATCATAAAAACGTGTATTAAAAGTCCCTCTTCGAAATACTAAGATAAAAATATGACAGTTATCTGAGATTTATAGAATTACTACTTTTGAATTTTTGTTTATATAGTTATTTCTAGTTCTTGTTAGTGTTGTTTGCTGATGGAAATGAGTGATTTTCTTAGTCTTTGATACATATTAAAGTGCTTCCTGCCTATAATCTCTGTTCACAGTCCCTAAACTCCTCAAATATTCTCCATCATCAAATATTGACAACCTTGCTAGGAAGGTATGCAAACTGATGTGTAAAGAGCAAAATTAATCTCTGCTCAAATCAATATCATGATCTTAATTGACACTTCTGAGGAGCACAAGTTGTAAAACGCTCAACACACCAGCAGGAGGAACCAGCTTGGGCAGTAGGGCTCCTCTTGGGGGAACACCAACCCCAAGGAATAAAGGCAGACAAAATAATCTGGGTCATGAGTTTGTAAATAAATGCTTTAAGGAGAGAGTTTTAATGCCTTGGTAAGGCACTGTTTTTCTCAGAACTGTGGCTTTCTCTCAAAAGTATGCTCTTCGAAACGATCTTTCTGAAAAAAATATAAAAACAGTATAGAAATTCATTCGTATTTAACATACAATTCATGCTGTTATTTTTTTTTTCAACATGTGCATTGCAGGAGTTATCAGAACTGCCTTACACAATATGGACAGAGAAGCCAGAGAGCACTACTCAGTGGTCATTCAAGCCAAAGACATGGCGGGGCAGGTTGGAGGACTTTCAGGATCCACCACGGTCAACATCACCTTGACGGATGTCAATGACAACCCACCACGGTTTCCTCAGAGTAGGTACCTATGTTTCATGGTTTACATTTACTGGTATCTATTTATGCAATGCAAATACAACAACTGAGCAAATAATGTTATGTTACTGTTTTCTTAAGTGGAAATATTTTGGTTTTGTGCCATATGATCACCCTGATTTATTTAACACTAAAGATATCACTCTACTGAACCTGGAAGGTAATTGTCCTCATATTAAAAGTATGAGTTTCAGCTGGCATCAGAGTTAAATGGTAATACAATGGTACCAAGTGAAAGCATCATATGTATTCTTAAAGTATTTGTGAAGATCTTGAAAATGCATTTTTATTGTTTGTTTTGTTTTGTTTTCTGAGACAGAGTTTCACTTGGTCACCCTTGGTAGATTGCTGTGGTATCACAGCTCACAGTATCCTCAAACTCTTAGGGTCAAGTGATTCTCTTGCCTTCACCTCTCAAGTAGCTGAGACTACAGGCACCCTCCACAATGCTATTTTTAGAGGCAAAGTCTTGCTCTGGCCCCAACTGGTCCTGAACCCATGGGCACAGGCAATCCACCCACCTCAGCCTCCCAGGGTGCCAGGAATACAGGTGTGAGCCACTGCGCCCGGCCTTTGAAAACACATTTTAATATCAACAATCTAGTAATGCAGTATGATTCCCTATGTAGATTCTATGATTTTTAAATTCTTATTATGTATGATTGTTCTGCACACACACACAAACACATACACATGTGGGTGTGTCAGCTAGCAGGCAATTTGGGAGAAAGAACAGACATTAATCCTGTCCATTTGGAAGGATGTGTTTACATTCTGATATTATCAGAATGTAAAGGGCGCAATTACAATAAACATGAGTGTTTCTAACATGAAGATACTGTGGATGACATTTTATATAATAACCTTTAATAATCATAAGAGTCCTATGTAGGTGTTTTCACTTATGTTCACCTTAGAAAGGATGTCTAGAAGCTGTTATATAGAATAGATGCTGTGGTTTTTCAGTAAAGAACATTCACAAATCTGCATGAAAAACTGACTTATCTCTTATATCATTCTCAATACACACCCATCCTAGCCACATGAAATACTACTTCTGTCTAAAATATAACAACACTTTGCGCATCCTTATTTAAACTGTAATTTGTCCACATTCATGCTCCTTATTTTTTTAAACCAGTTATTAATTTCTTGGGAATCTGTTGCAGAATTAAGAGACTTTATCTTTTCTGCTCCTTTCTCATGCACTTTGGTGTGTATGTTCATGTTATAGTTATTTCCAGAGGGGCATATTTTCTTTACTACTATGAGGGCCTTTGAGTAAGAATGATGTTGGAAGTTTTTGGTATAAAACTTAGTGTTCAGCCTGTTGCCTAGCATTTTATGAATGAATATCAAAAGAACAAGTGAATTAGTTGATTTGAAATACTCAAACTATTACTGTTATTGCTAAAGGATTATTAATAAAAGGTATACAAATTAAATTGAAAGTTAAATAAACACCACTTCAAAATATTGATGAAGAGATAAGATTATATGACCTACTTTATATATATGACTTTTAATCATTTTAAAAAGGTATATTTGAAAATAAATTATAGATGACAGGTAAGTATATATTATGTCAAACCACAATATGTAATTAAATTTTAAATCATCTTACAAATTACAGTGAACTTTTTTTTCTATTTTCTTTCTTTCTTTTTTGTATTACATCATAGCTGTGCACATTAATGCAATCATGGGGTACAATGTACTGCTTTTACACACAGTCTGAAATGCCTTCATCAAACTGGTCAACATAGCCTTCATGGCATTTTCTTAGTTATTGTATTAAGACATTGATATTCTACCCCTAGTAAATTTCACATGTACTCTTGTAAGATGCACGTAGGTGTGGTCCCACCAACTATTCTCCCTCCACCCATCCTTCCCCCTCCTCTCCCCTCCCTCTCCCTTTTTGCTTTCTTCTTGGGCTAAAATTGGGTTATAGCTTTCATAAGAAAGCTATAAATTGGTTTCATAGTAAGACTGAGTACATTGGATACTTTTTCTTCCATTCTTGAGATATTTTGCTAAGAAGAATATGTCCCAGCTCCATTCATGTAAACATGTAAGAGGTAAAGTCTCCATCTTTCTTTAAGGCTGCATAATATTCCATGGTATATATATATATACACATATATATCATAATTTATTGATCCATTCATGGGTGGATGGACACTTGGACTTCTTCATGACTTAGCAATTATGAATTGTGCTTCAATAAACATTCTGGTACCTATATCTTTGTTATAATGTGATTTTTGGTCTTCTGGATATATACCTAATAGAGGAATTGTAGGATCGAATGGCAGGTCTATTTTTAGATCTCTAAGTGCTCTCCAAACAACTTTCCAGAAGGAACATACTTAACATTATTTGACCTGTGACAAGCCAATTAAAACATTCAATGGGGAAAAGATTCCCTATTTAACAAATGGTGCTGGGCAAACTGGCTGGCAACCTGTAGAGGACTGAAACTGGACCCACACCTCTCACCATTAACTAAGATGGACTCACCAGGGATTCTACTGCAAAACTCTTCAAAGTGATCAAGGAATAGAGCAGCATCTCAGCCTACAAAATCAACACTCATAAATTGGTACCCTTCATATATACCAACAATAGTCAAGCTGAAAAAATAGTCAAGGACTCTATTCCATTCACAGTAGTGTCAAAGAAGATGAAATATTTGGGAGTTTACCTAACAAAGGATGTACAAGATCTCTATAAAAAGAACTATGAAACTCTAAGAAAAGAAATAGCAGAAAATGTTAACAAATGGAAAAACATACCATGCTCATGGATGGGAAGAATCAACATTGTTAAAGTGTCCATACTGCCCAAAGCAATATATAATTTTAATGCAATCCCTATTAAAGCCCCACTGTCATACTTTAAAGATCTCAAGAAAATAATACTTCATTTTATATGGAATCAGAAAAAACCTCGAATAGCCAAGACCTTACTCAGAAATAAAAACTAAGCAGGAGGAATCACGCTACCAGACCTCAGACTATACTACAAATTGATAGTGATCAAAGCAGCATGGTACTGACACAAAAACCGAGAGATAAATGCATGGAACAGAATAGAGAGCCAAGAGATGAATTCAGATACTTTCTGTTATCTGATCTTTGACAAGCCAATTAAAAACATTGAGTGGGGAAAAGATTCCCTACTTAACAAATAGTGCTGGGCAAACTGGCTGGCGACCTGTAAAAGATTGAAACTGGACCCACACCTTTCATCATTAACTAAAATAGACTCTCACTGGATTAAAGATTTAAATTTAAGACATGAAACCATAGAAGTATTAGAAGAAAGTGTAGGGAAAACACTTGCAGAAATTGGCTTGGGAGAAAATTTTATGAGGAGGAACCTTCAGGCAATCGAGACAACATCAAAAATATACTATTGGGACCTGATGAAACTAAAAAGCTTCTGCACAGCCAAGAACACAGTAAGTAAAACGAACAGACAGCCCTCTGAATGTGAGAAGATATTTGCAGGTTATGTCTCTGACAAAGGTTTGATAACCAAAATCCACAGAGAACTCAAGTGTATTACAAAGAAAAGAACAAGTGATCCCCTCACAGGGACTTGAAGAGAAATTTCTCTGAAGAAGACAGGCACATGGCCTACAAATATATGAAAAAATGCTCATTATCATTAATCATCAGAGAAATGCAAATCAAAACTACTTTGAGATGACATCTAACTCCAGTAAGATCTAGCTCACATCACAAAATCCCCAAACCAGACATGTTGGTGTGGATGAAGAGAAAATGGAACCCTTCTACATTGATGCTGGGAATGCAAACTATAGTGAACCTTTATAAGTATTTTATCACTTGTTATAAGACAGGTGCTATTTTATAAAGCAACATATGAATAATAATCCAGAACCAATTGAATATAAACATTGATTCAGTTTACAATATCAACTTGTCTACATTATTTTCAAATATATTTTTACCCCCACTATTTTTAAGATGTATATTCCAGTTGAATACTCAAATTATACCCAAAAGAGACTCAATATATCTTTGTTCTTAGTAGAAACAAAACCTTCTACTCCTTCTCTCTCCTTTTATCCTTAAAATATTTTTTTAAATTGACAATCCCATCAAGATTGATTTTAGAGATTAACAAAAATTATACTTACGTTAAATATTAAGAATATTATTCATATAGATGAATATAAATAGAATATAGAGAAATATCATTCAGATTTTATTATTTTGATCAATAACAGTGTTACTGTTGAAAATTTTAGGGTGAAATCTATTTATCTACCTGGCAAGGAAGCAGAACTCAGAAGTAAACTCTCTGAGTGAACTTACTGTATCTAATGGTCTCTACCTTGCTTCAGTCAGTTCTAGTTTTCTGACTGGAATGATGGACACATGTAAATCCTGCTACCCTTCAAGACCTGCCTAGAGTTTTTTTTTTTTTGAGACAGAGCCTCAAGCTGTCCCCCTGTGTAGAGTGCTATGGATTCACTGCTCACAGCAACCTCCAACTCCTGGGCTCATGCGAATCTCCTGCCTCAGCCTCTCAAGTAGCTGGGAGCTATTTTTTGGTTGCAGCCATTATTGTTGTTTGTAGGGCCTGGGCTGGATTCAAACCCACCACCTTAGGTGTATGTGGCTGGTGCCTTAGCTGCTTGAGCCACAGGCGCTGAGCCCTGCCTAGAGTTTTGAAAGGAGGCAGTATACACTCAGAACTTTACACTGTGGCTTGTTTAAAAATATTTTATTGTGAACTCTCATTGCAAAAAAGACAATGATCCTTTCACAAAATTTGGTGATACTATGACTAAACTTTGGCTTGCAGTATTTTTTTAATTTTCTGTAAGCATTGCAACTCATTAACTTATACGGTGAGCAAACTTTGTAAACCACTTGGAGAAAAAATGACGCATTATGAAGACTTGCATTCATGAAGCCCTGTGGCAAGTATACAAAATTCTATTGCAATTAAAATTATATAATGATCATCTTCATTCATCAAGTGCATCCAGCAGTCACATCGTTTCTCATAGCATATGAGGTTTCTTTCTCTCCTCACCTGAGAAAGCCATCTCTCTTATACTGTCAACTGTAATTGACTCTAGGGCAAACATCCCCTCCTCCCCCCAAAAAAAAACCTGGCAAAAATATTCCTTCAAAGCATTTTTTTTTTCCTGTTAACATATGATGCCTAGAGAGTGAAGAGGGTAATAATATCTTGTATCACAACTAGTTAGCACTTTATCTTAAACAGGCTCTTAATACTTAAGAAGTAGTGAATTAGAGCTAAGAATTTTCTTTACAAAGCTTCTACTATAGCAAATTGCAAACTCAGTGGCTTAAGATACAAGGCAAATAAAGTTCCTGACTGGAACAAGCTGCCTGTTAGTGTAAGGAAGGCAGAAGGGTAGAAGAGTTTATGCCCAACTAAGAGTACAACCACTAAGTTCAAGGTGATGTTAAATTTTGGACTGGAATGTGTTAGGAAAGTGAACCGCTCAAACAATAGACTCAATGAAAGAAAATAAATCACCTTATTGATGACCCAGGGTCCCTACTCAAAACACACAAGTGTTGCTCAGTTCTCTAAGAAAAATATGTACCTCCATATGTGTAATGTTTTAATATTTGTCCATTTTATTGTAAGAAATCTTTTCTGCTTCTTAAGATTCTGTCATTTCTTTCTCTGGTTTTAATTGTATTCTGTTTTGGTTGTTACATAATTTATGCTTAGGTAGATAAGAAACTACTGACATTTGTTATTCTGCCTGAAGTGTCAAATCCAGCATCTTGCATGAAAGTTCGTAAAATAATTTTTTTTTATCCTAGCAGAAGAAGTTGTATTTTGAGAACTGTCTTTAAAGAGTGAATAATCTTGTTGGGCAGTAAAAGCTAACAAGGTAAATAATCACAAGGAAACAGTACAACTTGATTATGTAACATGCCTTCCTCAAGAACTTGAATTGATTTCCAAATTTTAATGCAATGTAATAGTGGAAGTTCAAGTTCAGAAAGTTCAATAGATGGCAGTATTTCCCATAAAGTCATTATCACAAATATTTAATTGGTTTTAGTAAGTTTTAATGTTAAAGAAAAAGAAAATAGCATTGATGAAGATATTGACATTGATGGAATTTTAGAAAATCAACATATTTTAAGGGAAGAGCCATTGGCCTTTAAGTAATTTTTTTTGTACATTTTATGAAAACAAATGTAAATATTGCATACTCAGCATTAATATTTTATTTTAAACAAATTAAGCAAAAAATAGGGAAAACTCTTTTGACTTATTAAAATGTAAAGTGTATTTTTTTGAAAATTAGACATCTGAGGTCTCCTTAGTGTCTTTTGAAAATGATATTTAGTTCTTTTATGTTGGTTGCAGGCATATACTTAGAAATTTATTTAGGTTTCTTTAAAAGGCTAGTATGTACCTGATATTGACAAGAGTTCCTAAGTATTTTGTAAAAAGGTAAATACTTCAGCTTCATAATTAAGGTTCAACCTATGTAAATTAGTTAAATTTTATCACACTATCACAATTTTCTGTATTCTTAACAGAATTTTTGCTTGTCAGTGATTAAAAGATATATGTTAATGCTTGTCAAGATGATACTGGAGTTCTACATTTATCTTATTTGGTTCTATCTAGTTCTCCTTTGATCTCCTTTTATCTTATTTTTTTATAGTTTGAAACCACATTATTGGATGTACATAGATGAAACGGACTGAAGGCTTTCTCTTGAGTTGAAAGTATTTTATTAGGAAATAGCTCTTTAATTTTAGTGATGACCCATACAGTAAAATAAAATATATGTCTGATATAGCTATAGCAAATTTTTCTTTTCTTCTTGGTTATGGTTTGCATTATATAATGTTTTTATCCTTTTTCTTTAAAACTTTATTTTTCTTAATTTTTAGAAGTTTCATGAAACCCATGCTAATGTTTTTATTGTTGTTATATTTTCTTTCAAAATGGCTTCACAATTTGTATTGCTTACTTGGAACATCTACATTTGCAATAAACTTAATTTATGACAGGTTACTGATATATGTCCACTTAAGTATATTACCTTGCTACTTGTTTTATTCTTTTCTTTCCCACCCTTTCCTACATCCTTTGAATGAAATCGTGTATTTAATTCCATTCACTTTTATCGCCCTCCGTTAGCTTTTAAATCTTTCTTTTACACTTTATTCTATTTTGTTAGTATTTGTCCTAGAGAATAAAATTATTTTAATTATACCTTATATTATTAGTTCATTGTTTCATAAATGGTACAAAGTTAAAACTTTTCAATGCTATGCACCCCTTTGATTTTTGCTACTATTTATCCTGTTAAAATCCTACATAAAATTGGCATTCTTATTGTGTTAAGCGTGATTATTTTAAAAGTTAATAATAATTTAGCCTTCTCTATATATGTGTTTCTGTCTAAAATGTTTTTTCTATAAGAAATTTAAATACTCTAAACACATCTCTTTTTCTCCTTTTTTATTTCAGTAGATTTAGGAGATACCATGGTTTTTTGTTTCATGGATTATTTGTATAATAATGACATATTTTTTTTTTTTAGTGTACCTGTCATTCAAATAGTGTACATTGTACCAATAGGTAATTTTTCATCCTTCCTGCTGCTTCTGATTCTCCACTATCCCTTATAAAACAGGTATGAGCATGCAAACTCACTGCTTAGCTCACGTTTCTCAGTGCGGACATGCAATAGTTATTTTATTGTTCCTCAGATACTACACCTAGGATAATGGCCTCCAGCACCATTCAAATTGATGGAAAAGGCATTATTTCATTCTTTCTTACTGCTGAGAAGTACTCTATGGTGTACTTCAATTAATGAACATTTAGGTTAATATTTTGTCTTTGCAAATGTGACTTGTACTGTAATAAACATTCATGTTCAAGTGTCTTTTTGAGATAATGACTTCTTTTCCTTTGGGTAGATCCCCAGTAGTGGGATGGCTAGATCAAATGGTAGGTCTACATTTAATTCTTTGAGGAATCTTCATACTATTTTCCATGGTATAAAAACTAAGTTACATTTCTCCCAACAATTTCTAAGTTTTTTCTTTTCATAATATCCACACTAACATAATATTTTGACTTTTTAATAAGGATCATCTCACAGGGTAAGGTCGTATCTCCCTGATTTTAACTTACATTTTCAGGATGACTAGTGAGGCTGAGCATTTTTTAATGTGCTTATCATGCATTTGAATATCTTCTGTTGAAAATATCTGTTCATGTATTTTACCAATTTTTTAATGGGGTCATTTTTACTTACTCAATTTTTAGTTATTTAGAGATTCTAGATCTCAGCCTTCTTTAGGAAGCAAATTTTGAGAATATTTTCTCCTATTCTGTAGGTTGCCTATTTACTTTGCTGACTATTTCTTTTGGTGTGTAGAAGCTTTTTGGCTTAATTTAGTCCTATCTGTTTACTTTGATTTTCATTATATTTTATTTTTTGGTCTTAGTAATAATTTTTATTGCCTATACTAACATCAGTAATAAATTTTTCAGGTTTTTTTCTAGGAGTTTTATAGTTCACATCTTCTATTTAATTCTTAATCTACCTTGAGTTAATTTTTATATACAATGAGAGGCAAGGATTCAATTCCTTTCCTCTAATGTGGCTTTTCAGTGTTCTCAGCACCACACTGAATAGCAGTGTCCTTTCCCTTGTGTATTTTTTTCTCTGACCACTAATGATAGCAAGAAAAAATCAGTAATAATAAAAAAAAAAACCTACTCGGGGGGGGGGGGAAAGAAGGAAAAGAAAAGGCCTAGGGCCAGATGGATTCAAAGCTGAATTCCGCCTGACCTATAAAAAAGAACTGGTACCTATCCTGCTGAAACTGTTTCAAAATATCAAGTTGGGAGGGATCCTCTTTAACTCATTATATGAAAACAGTATCATACTAATACCAAATGCAAGAAAGTACTCATCAACAACACAAAGAGAAAACTATAGACCAATATCTATGAAGATACATGAAAAATTCTCAACAAAATACTAACAACCTGAATCCAAAGCTTATGAAAAAGATATTTAGCCAGGATCAAGTGTGCTTCCTTCCAGTGATGCAAAGATTGTGCAACAGATAGAAATCAAAAATATCATTCAACCACATAAAAATTAAAACCAAAAATCATATGATCAAACTCAATAGATGCAGGTATAAGCTTTTGATAAAATACTACACAACCCTCAACAAACTAGGCATAGGAGGAACATCACCTGAAAATGATGGAAGCCACGATGACAAACCCATAGCTAACATTATAATGAATGGGGAAAAGTTGGAAGCATCCCCTCTATGAACTGGAACAAGACAAGTATGCACACTTTCACTGCTTCTGTTCAGTGTAGTACTGAAAGTCCTAGCCAGAGAGATCAGGCAAGAGAAAGAAATAAAGAGCACCCATATGAGAATAGAGGAGGCCAAACTATCCCTGTTTGCCAATGATGTTATCGTGTATCTGGAAAACCTTCAGAATCCTCCAAAAGACTCCTAGAATTGATTAGTAAATTCAGTGAAGTCTGGGGATACAAAATTAATGTACATAAATTAGTAGTGTTTCTTTATGCTAATAATAACCAAGCTGACAATCAATTCAACAATTCAATCCAATGTATAGTAGCTACAAAAAATAACAGAACAAATTTAAAAAGTGAAATAATTTCAATTACACTTAACAAAGGAATTGAAAGATCCCTACAAGGAGAAGTAGAAACCACTGATTTAAAAAATTATATATCACGAAGACAAACAAATTTTGAGAATCAATATTGTGGAAATGTCCCTACAACACAATGTAATCTACAGTTTCAACTCTTATCCAAATACTTGTGTTAATTTTCACAGAATTAGAAAAAACATATGAATTGTATATCACATCAATAAAGAACCTGAATAATCCTCAAGAAAATACTAACAACCTGAATCCGAAGCATATGAAAGAGCCAAAGCAATCTTAACCAAAATGAACAAAGCCGGGGTTTCACATTACTTGTCTTCAAATTATCCTGCATGGTTATAGTAATCCAAACAGCATGGTAATGATATAAAAGTAGACACATAGATCAATGGAACAGAATAGAGAACTCAAAAATAAAACCATGTACCCTGCCCTCCAACCTTTTTTTTTTTTGGTCAGAGTCTCAAACTATTGCCCTGGGTAGAGTGTCGTGGCTTCATAGCTCACAACAACCTCCAACTCTTGGGCTCAAGCAAACTTCTTGCCTCAATTTTTCTATTTTTAGTAGAGATAGGGTCTCAATTTTCCTTAGGCTTGTCTCAAACTCCTGAACTTAAGCTATCCACTCACCTCAGCCTCCCAGAGTGCTAGGATTACAGACATTAGTCACTGTGCCTGGGCCCCATTTTATACTTCTTACCTAGTAGCAATTATTTTCTAGCTTTTGTCTATAATTTTATTTTATTGCTTGCATTGTTGGAGATATTTTCACTCACGGGAGAATTCAAGTTTGACAGATTTTTCCCCATTTCAATAATTAATGATGTAATTTGACTTCTGACTATCATCTTGTTGAAAGATCAACTATCTGTGTCTCTTCAGTAAGGATTACTTAATTGTCATCCAATAGATCTTTCTTCTTTTAAGATATTCTGTGTACTTGGCTTTCAGAAGTTTCAGTTTTGCAAGATGAAGAGAGTTCTGAAGATAAATGGTAGTGGTGGTTTCATAAGAATATGGATATATGGAAAATACATTAAATTATTGAAAGTATAAACTTATTATGTATATTTTACAACAATACAATTAAAACTACAATGTGAACAATTAGTACCTGAACCTTTCTTCAGAATAAAAAAAAAAGGAGAGATACCACAAATGCTGGGAATTTATGATGATGGGTGGGAATCTGACCAAAATGTTTTTTAGAAGAACATAATATTCCTACAAAAATCTGTAATTGCTTCAAAATGCTAGTTTTGCTGATTTTTAGTATGTGAATCTTAGAATTGCTGAGAGGTAAGGTAGTATAATGCACACTGTTGAAAATCAGGCACTAAGTTATTTGTAGTATATTATTTTTGTGGATTTGAAAGATATGTAAATAAATTTTAAGCTCTATTCTACCATATTAGTAATATTTTACTTTTTTCAGATATTGCAGGAACTATCTATTTTGCTTTTAAGACTACAGAACATTACACAACTTTGATATACAATTCTCGTTATTTCATATTTTTGTTTCTGAGTATGCTATAAATTTAATGTGCCATATGTGATCCTTTGCACATGATTTTTTAGACTGAATCATAAAATGCTAATGTTTAGCTGAAGTACATTTAAGGAAGGAAATGTTGCTGAGAATAACAAAAGGGCATTCGTTTCATTGAAGCTTGTGCTTTTCAAAACACTTTTATCCCAGGACAATATTGATTCTAATTGTTTTTTCAAAGACTTTGTCTTTGCATCAGTAACTTTTTCAATTACTGAACAAATCATTCTGTACGTTTCATCTAAGAATCCTTCCTACAAAAGCTATAATCAACCTGATACAATAAAAAGCCCCTCAAATAGATGAATTTACAACCAAATTCTATGTGACCTATAAGGAAGAGCTGGTATCCATAGAAATTATTCCACAAGATTGAGAAGGAGTATATCCTTCCCAATTCATTCTACATAGCTGGTCTCACCTTGACACTAAAACCAGGAAAGAAAACAACTAAAAAATAAAACTCAAAATACCTTATGAATACAAATGCAAAAAATCATCAGATGACATATTAGCAAATTGAATTAAACAACACATAAAAAATTCACCAGTACCAAGTGGAATACATCCCAGAGATATGAGGATGGTTCAACATATATGAATCAATCAATGTAATTAATCATAGAATCACAAGCAAAAGTGAAGATCATATGAATCAACTGCCTTCCCTTCCCTACTCACCTGTGAGAAGAAACATGGGGTCCTATAAAAAATGTGTGTCTCATGCTTCTCTCAGGTCAATTAACTATATCAAGTGGGATTGATTTTTTAGTGATACAGTAGATCCTGAAAAAACACATAGTTATGGCCAAGGGATCATTCGTTTGACTGAAGAGGGTGCTCTACCCAGAAAAGGGTACAGGGGCAGAGACCACTGAGGTATACGATAATATTTTTCTTATTTGACTGGAAAGTTATTGATGTCAGGTAGTAGCTCCAGTGTTTATGAATGAGGACTAACATAAACATTTATGGGTTATTGAATAAATACTCATAAGCACAAACATACCCATACACATACCAACACATGACTCAAGCCTTAGAATGTATATACCTGCCTTTTAAAGAATTCAATTTAGTCTTTCAGAGCATTTAATCCACAAACTCCGAATGACTTTGCATTTGTTTATGTTTCTTTAAATTTTTTTCATGAATGTTTCAAGTTTTTCACTATATAAATTCTTCAGTTAATGAGGTTTATTTTAAGTATTTTCTATGTTTGATGGTATTATAAATAAGGTCATTTTTCTGTATTTTCAGATATTATTTATTAGTGTGTAGAGATGAAACTAATTTTTGTGTATTGATTTTGTATCCTGCCAACTTTACTGAATTATTGAATTAGTTTATATATAATTATTTATACTGAATTATTTTAACTGTTATTTTGTGATTCTCTACATGCAAAAAAATGAAATTGAATCTTTATGCACAAAATGGGATCTTGTATACAAAAATCAACTCAAAGTGGATTAAAGATTTACACATAAGACATGAAACTGTAAATACTTTGGAAAAATATTGTGGAAAATTTTATAACATCCATCTTGGAGATGAATTCTTACAGATGATTCCAAAAGCAATAGGAAATAAAAATAGCAAATGTAGAAGAGTTGGACAAAATTAAATTAAAATTTTGAATGCAGCAAAGGAAATAATCACTAGAGTGAAAAAATAATCTATACAATGGGAGAAAATATAGGCAAACCATATATCTGGTAACAGGCTTATTTCTAAATTATAAGGAAATCCTACAACTTAATAGCAAAGTTCCAATAAGCCAATTTAAAGAAGGGGCCACATTGACGTACTCCCACCTAATGGGCACAATATAAGGTTGTGTGACACACTTCTGTGGTGTGGGACACACTACAACAGGGACTTTACCTAACAAGTGGAAACATTGTAACCTAATCATTGCACCTTCATATCAATTTAAAATAAAAAATTAAATCAAAATTAAAAAGGGGCCACAATGAAAAATTGGTTACCTATATTGCAGAAATTATTTCATAACATTAAGAAGGAAGGACCCTCCTCAACTGATTCTGCAAATCTAGTGTCATCTTAATACCAAAGCCCGGAAAGGAAACAACAGAAAAAGGAAACTACAGACTAATAACTTTATATAGACACGTGCAAAATTCTCACTCAAATATAATAAATTAAATTCAGCTATACATCCAAGAACAAAAAAATTACCACAATCAAGTGAGCTCTTGGGAATGCAAGAATGAGTCAACAAACCTAAATCTATAAATGTGATTCGCCAAACAGAACCAAAAACAAAGATCATATTATCATCCCAGGGCATGTGGAGAAATCATTTAACAATATTCAGTATCTTTCATGATTAGAACTTTTAATAAACTAGGCATAGATTAAGCTTAACTAAAAATTATAAAAGCAATATATGACAAATCCACAGCCAACATTATACTGAGGAAGAAAAGTTAAAAGCATTCTTGCTTAGACCTAGAACTAGAAAAAGTTGCTAACTGTCACCACATTTATTCAATATAGTGCTAGAAATCCTACCCAGAGCAATCAGGCAAGAGAAGAAAATCAAGAATATGTGAATAGGGAAAGAAGGAGTCAAACTACCACTCTTTCCTGATGATATGAGCTTACATCTAGAACACCACAAAGATTCTGCCAAGAGACTCCTGGGATTGATACATAAATTCAGGAAACTCTCAAGTTATTGATCAGTGAACACAAATCAATAGCATTCTTATAAACTGAAAGTAGTCAAGCTGAGAATAAATCTTGGCTGAACATCTTTCACAGTGGCTACAAAGAAAATGAAATACCTATGAATATATTTAATGATGAAGCAAAAGACCTCTGCAGGGAGAAATATGAGTAACTGAGGAAGGAAATCACGGAAGATATAAGCAAATTGAAAAATATATTTTGCACATGAATTGGCAGAATCAACATTATTAGAATGCCTGCACAGCTCAAAGTGATCTAAAGATTAAATCCAATGCCCATTAAAATGCCAACATCACATTTTGCAGATGTAGAAAAAATAATTCTACTCTTCATATGGAACTGGGAGAAACCCCAAATAGACAAAACAAGCCTAAGCAAAAATGATAAATCAGGCAAAATCACTTTACCAGACTTCAAGCTACAAGGCTATTGAAACCGGACTGACATGGTACTGACACAAGAACAGTGACATAGAACAATGGATCAGAACAGAGAATTCACATATAAAACATCTTTATATTGCCACCTTACCTATGACAAAGCAAATAACATATACTGTGAAGAAGAATCATTATTGAATAAATAGTGCTAGAAAATTGGATAGCCATATGTAGAAGATTGAAACAGGATCTGTGTTAACAAAATAGGCATAGATTAAACTTACCTCAAATTATATCCAATTTCTCAACGCTCACAGGAATTAATTCATGGGGCCAGAGTAGTGGATCATGACTGTAATGTCAACACTCTGGGAGACCAAGTTGGGTGGATTGCCTGAGCTCACGAGTTTGAGACCAGCTTGAGCTGGACCCTGCCTAGGGTAATAGCCAGGAGTTGGTGTGGGGTGCCCATAATCCCAGCTACTTGGAAGGCTGAGGCAAGAGGATCACATGAGACCATGAGTCTGATGTGGCTGTGAGCTATGATGCCACAGTACCCTAATGTGGGAAACAAAGTGATACTCTATCTCAAAAATATAATAATAATAATAATAATTCATGGTGGATGTCAGACTTAAACCTAGGGCATGAAACTGTAAGAATTTTAGATGAAAATGTTGGAAAAACTTTTATAAACTTGGCTTAACTAAAGAAAGTATTTCTGAATCAGACCCTAAAAGCAACCACAGCAACAAAGAAAATCAACACACAAGAACTGAATAATTAAAAGCCTTCTGCACTGCCAAGGAAATGATCCATAGAATGAACAGAGGACCTACAGAAGGGATAAAAATGTACATCCAATAAAGGGCTGACAATCAGAATCTGTAAGAACTCAAGCAAATAATCAAGAAAAAGATCCAACCACCCCATAGAAAAGTGGACTGAAAACATGAACAGAAGCTTTCAAAAGAAGATAAACTAATGAACAATCAGTATGTAAACAAGGTTGATGTCGCTGATCATTAGGGAAACTCAAATCAAAGCCATAATAAAATATCATCTAACTCTAGTGAGAATGGAGTTTATCTAAAATCCAAAACAACAGATACTGGCATGGATGAAGAGGGAAAAGAATTCTTATACTCTGTTGGTGGGACTGCAAACCAGTACAACCTCTCTGGAAAGTCATAGAAAGAATCGTCAAAGGGCTACATGTTGACATACCATTAGATCCAGCAATTCCACATTAGGGTTTTGCCCAAAGTGAAATTAATATTATCAAAAAGACCCGTGTACTTGAATGTTTACTACAACACAATTGTCAACTTCAAATGTGTACACAACCAATATGCCCATCAAGACATGAGTGGACTAATCAAATGTAATATATGTATACGATGAAGTACCACTAAGCCATAAAAAAACACGGTGAACTAATAGATTTTTTGTTTGTTTTGTTTAGGACTCATTGAGGGTACAAAGAATTAGGTTACACTGATTCCATTCATTAGGTAAAGTTCCTATTGTAATTGTGTCCCACCCCAGGAGATGTGCCATACCCCATGACAGCCCCACACCCCTCTCTCATCTCCTCTCTATGAACCCTCTTTCCCTTCCCCCTACCTTGTATTAGATGGTCTACTGGCTTCATATTAGAAATGAGTACACTGGATTCTTGCTTCTCCGTTCTTGTGATACTTTACTAAGCAGAAGGTGTGCCAACTCCATTTGAATATAGGGTCTAAGTATTAATTATCTTTTTCCTGTAATATCATTATTTATGAACATTATTATAAAATAAGGTTAATATTAAATGTTTTTCAGAGCACTACCAACTGTATGTTCCTGAGTCAGCTCAAGTTGGTTCAGCTGTTGGAAAAATCAAGGCAAATGATGCAGACACTGGCTCAAATGCTGACATGACCTACTCCATCATAAATGGTGATGGTGTTGGAGTGTTCTCCATCTCTACTGACAAAGAGACCAGGGAAGGGATCCTTTCTTTAAAGAAGGTAAAAAAAAAATACTTTTCATAGTTTAATCAACTACCCATGAATGGAAATTTTGCAGAGATGTGAATAATCCATGTTGTCAGGCCATAAAAATGAAGAAATATTTTTTTCTTTGATATATAATTACATTTTAATTTGGTTGTATCTGACACTTCAGCTCTTCTTTCAGGAAATAAATTTGACCAACGTAGAAAATCTGATGTAGAGTGCTCATGAACATCCCTTCCCCATCTGTGTTCATGTTTTGGCTCTGCTCAAATCTTTCTGAAATATCCCAATGATCTCAAAATAAACCTGCACTGATTCTGCAATAGCAACAGAAGATAGCCTAGATACTATTAGTGACATCAGTTAACTAAAACATAACCCTAAATGTAAATAACGATAGCAGTAACACTTTTTCAGTAATTTATCAAAAAACTCTCATAAGTGGATTAGAAAAATATTATAAAGCCTCAGAGGAAAGGACGTTTTGAAAACTATACTGTCCTGACTTTAAAATCTTGATATATTACAAAGTGCAGTAACAAAAAATTTTCTAAATCACAATTGGTTTGAAGTGTATTGCAGGATAGAGGTGAAAGGAATATGCTAAAATGTACAAACATACAACATCGATCACTATTTATACTAACTGAAACTTACAGGATTAGAGCAAACATTATTTTATACCCATATTACTTTAATTTTTTATTAATGCTACTGTTCAATAGAAAAGAGAACTGATAATTTTATTACATTACTTGAAAACTCAGAGTACAGACAATTCTTTTTTTTCTTTCTTTCTTTCTTTTTCTTTTTTTTTTTTTTTTTGAGACATAGTTTCAAGCTGTCACCCTGGGTAGAGTACCATGGCGTCATAGCTCACAGCAACCTCCAACTGGGACTCAAGCAATCCTCTTGCCTCAGTTTTACTATTTTTAGTAGAGATGGGGGTCTTACTTTTGCTCAAGCTGTTCTCAAACTGATGAGCTCAAGCAATCCACCTGCTTCAGCAGGTGCTAGATTACAGGCTTGAGTCACTCACTGATCCTGGCCCTGAAGAACAAACAACTTTCTTAAATTAGACATTGATTTCCAATGTTCTTTGACATTCTAATAGTTCCAGTCTTTAAGAGTCCTGCCTTCCCTGTCTCTCTCCTGTTTTCTTGCTCCTTTGTCTCTTCCATCGCTTTTCTTGCTCTTCTGCAATATCTCTCTGTGCTTTTCTCTTATCACCTGTCTCATCCTACTTCCAAATATCCGCATCTTTTAGTATCACATTCAAATCTTATTAAATGAGCTGTTCTTCTCTTTTTTCCCCAATTGAGTTCATTGCTTAATAAGAAAATGTCTAGGTCATCTTTTATGATGTCTAAAAACTAGTATTTATGCAACAGATATTAGACGTTTTAGATAACAGTTTTATCGTGATCATCAGTTTTATTAATGCTGTTACTCTTAAACATGTTAGTTAACTCTTATTAGGAAAGAGGATCTTCCTGGAGGGTCATGGAACCATCAGGTCATTTGCAGTGAAAATATTAACTTTCTGTCTCTCTCTCTCTCTTTTTTAATCCCAATAATCTATCTTTGGGAGCAAAACTATTGCTTTTTGCTTTTAAAAATATATACTGTTCTTGAAAAATGAAGTGAGACCCAGATAAGTAGAAAAAATGTCCTAAATGTTACTCCTAATGCAGTGTGTCTCAATCATTACCTATGCTAAGAATTTGGCTTTGGTTTGTGCTAGAATTCAAATCTGTGAATGCTGTGTTCATATTTGGAATCAGTTAGAAGGGTGTGGGAATGGGATACTTGCCCTTTTAACAAGTATTCTAAGGATTCTCCTGTTTATAACCCAGGCAGGTAAATTTTATTCTAACATACTTCTATAGATGGTAAAGTGACTCTAATTACCTATTTATGTGTTTTATATATACTTATATATTTAAATTATATGAAATTTCATTCATTCCACTTCTACTAATTATGCTTTCATGTAGTATAAAACTCAAAGTTACCTTGTGTTTCGGATATTATCAAAGAGGCCTGTTAACAGAACTCATTTTAAATATACAGAGAGCAGTCATCATCACTGTTATACATATAATATCAATGTCTTCACCTATAATATTTTCTCATTCTGATAATGTTTCCAAGAAAGTTAAACCAAGCTCCATAATATTATAATGAAAAAAATCAGTTTTTATATCTCTTAACAAATATGTGTATTTTGAACATCTCGTGTACCAACTGATATATTCACACACATTCAAAGATATAAAGGAGCAAAGCCAATCTTAGTCCCTGTCTTCATAAAGCTTCCAACCTGTGGAAGCAAAAACAACATTAATCAAACATCACCCCCATTCTTAGGTCAATAAAAAAAAAATCTGATCTATGAATAGTACATGGTGCTGTGAGGGGAAAAATGGGATATTAGATTCAGTCTTGTATTTGACAATGATTGAGTAGACAAGGAGATATAGGAGTGAATTAAGTATACATCATTAGGATGATCATTCCTGGAAGAGGAAAGAACACTTGCTGTAAAGTCAAGAGAATGAAGAATGCAGCTGGTGGGCACACAAGCACACAGGACCTTTTAAAATTCTTCCAGGTAGAAAGGAATTGAGAATATATAAGCAAGAAGTGATGAGGTCTCATCTGATGTTAAGATTTCTGATTAATTGCTGACACTGTTAACATTATCGACTATCCCACGTGTTAGACCATGTCTCTTTACTCTGGATTCAATTATATTATTTTGAGTCTTAACATGTGCCATGCTCTTCTCAGCTCAGACACCCATTAAATTTCCTTTCTTCTTCCATAATTGAATTCCCAACATCTAGCACATTTTTCTGACATAAAAAAAGCATTCAAAATATTAGAGTAATTAATGGGTAGCGACATGGAGGAAAAGGTCTAATGAGGTTGCCTGCTTTTCATTCCCTGGGTGGCTACAACACTTAAATGAATTTGGGTAGAATGAATTTTATCTATCTATCTATCTATCTATCTATCTATCTATCTATCTATGTGTGTATAAAGAGAGAGAAGGAGAGAGGATAGCTATAAACTGCTGGATTCAAGTAATCCTTGTTTGAAGGGCTTTGCTATTACATGAATCTTTTTTTTTTTAATGTTTATTTCTTGTAGAGATAGGATCTCACTATTGCCCAGGCTGGTCTCAAACTTCTGGCCTCAAATGATCCTGCCACTTCAGCCTCCCAAGGTTCTAGTATTACAGGTGGGGGCAACTGTATTGGCCTGATTCTTCTAGAAACATGAATTTTGAGCTCTATAGAACGCCAATATTTAAGAAAAAGGCAGAAGATAGAATGAAATAGATGCTTATAGGAAAATTTTGGAACAATAGGAGAGAATTTTGGCATTGAAAATTCCCAAGGGATGCTGTACATCATCCCTAGGAAGGTGGGCATCAAGAACATGAAGTGTTCTAGAGATATAAAACAAATTTGGCTTTAAAATATTGATTGTATTTGAGAAAAGGAAGGACACGAATTGCTGGCAGGTTTCAGTACTTCATAATCACCATTGTCATCAAAATCATAGTAACAGCATTGATATTTGTTGAGTTTTACTCCTGTGTCAGGGTAGGATTTAGGCACTATTCAAAACTCTTTATTGAGTTACAATAATAATTATTCTTCCTTTAAATCATATCATGGCATTTGAGGCAGGGAGTGTTATAGCTAAAGGAACTTCTTTAGCTTTGTATAGCTAAAGAAACTAAATAACAGAGAGATAAAGAATGGCACCCAGCTAGAAAGCCAATCGCAAAGTGAACTTGGAAGATTTGTCTTCAGGGTCTCA
The DNA here is from genome assembly GCA_963575145.1 of Galago senegalensis. Classification (NCBI taxonomy): domain Eukaryota; kingdom Metazoa; phylum Chordata; class Mammalia; order Primates; family Galagidae; genus Galago; species Galago senegalensis. The sequence goes on along the minus strand of CAUYTI010015200.1, from coordinate 25,012 downwards.
ACAGTTACTCAAGCCACACATGCAGGTTGAAAGAAACGTTAGTCTTTACGACAGTGGAAAGAAGAACAAATCATAGTGGGAAGCAAGAATCAGGGAAACACTGACTTCTCCCAGAATCTTAGAAGTAACTTGGGGAGAAGGACCATAAAAACCAAATAAATGAGAAGATGATGTAATAAATACAGTTTTCATTTTAAGAGGAGACTTAAAAGGGCTAAAAGCTCAACAGAAAAAAAAGATATGGAGGAGACTAAAGAGAATAATTAATTTCAAAAGATGTGCTGGAGGAAGCGATAACCCTGAGTAGGTCTTGAACACAGGTGGAGGGAAACAACCCATAATAATATTCCTCCTTCTTTGACCAACTGTAGGACAGAAAGCAAAAAGGAATAGCTTCCAGTAAGCTCCGTTACCTTGGCTGAGTAAGCATGAGTGGGTAGGGGGTGTCCTTGTCCCTTGAACCTATTGTCTTTATAAAACAACAAATTGCATCATACTCACAAAATGCTAGAGTAATGATGGATTGTTTGATGATATACATGAGCTGAAATACAAGTATCTATTGTAGAATTAGAGATTGTGGGGAGATCTTACCACCCTATAAGGCTGCAATTAATCTGATGTCTGAAAAATAAAGGTAAAATGACGCATGAGCATGTGTGCATGCAAATATATTCAAAGCAATTCATTCTATTTTGCACTCAGTCAAAAGTACATTTTCAAAATGATAGTTGTTTCAGTTGTGTAAAAATATTAAGTGATTGTATGTTGAAAATCATCTTGCCATTTAATGAGTTCAAATTATCTTTCACTTTTCTCCCTGAATTTATTTTTTGAATGTAGTCTAAATTTCCTCAGAGATGTGTTGTTCACATTCATATTTTTTTGTTCTTTTAGATTAGAATTATCAATCTCAGAGTTACTTCTTTGCTATGTGCTTTATGTTGTAAATAGCTGCAACATGAAAAATTAGCCATATACCTCAGTGGATTTTTACCTTTGAGAGATACTGATTTAAAAGGCATGAAATGGATAAAAATGTTCTTAAAACCTATTCCTTAGTTAATCTCTAAGGCAGCTCACTTGAGCTAGCAAAGCAGAACAGCTAATCTCACAGATCAGAGTCAGCACTGCTCTACAAATCAGCCAGCGGGAGTGTCTGCACGTTCCTGCCTGTATCATTCTATCATTCTTTCGTCAGAAAATTGCCAAGTCAAACTCACTGGTGCATGATACGGAACATTGTAAATACACTTTGATAACTTTCATCCATTGTTTAATGCAGCCTAAGTGGGTAGAGAGGGGAGAAAAGGCAAGAATGAATACAAGTGATACTCTTTTCTCTGACATACACCATTGTACCCAGGGATGTGTTTCTTTCAAGTCTCTCTCCAAGGCTTTTCTTATGGTGCCTAGAACAATTTGCACTCTTTCAGCAGTTGGCCCGATATTCTTTTTTTCTTTAATTCATGATTCTGATTGTATTTGTTCTCCTGATTTTCAGCAAATACCTTTGGAACTTCCTTTTCCTTCTTCTAGCTTATTCAGTTGCATACACAGTGATATTTATTTTAAGCCAAAAAATCTTTCACGTGTCCAAGTCAACAAGGATAGTGGAAGATATAATCTTTACTGTGAAAAGAAATATAAATCTGTATCTTGCCATTTAAGATATCTTTTAATTATCTTGCGTCTCAGAAGCATCTGTCTTCTCATTTCAGCACTTCACAAGGTGATTATAAAAAACAGATAAATGAGCAGAGAATTGTGCTGTCAGCTGAGTCTTGCTTGTGGTTACAATACCACCTCAGTATCTTCTTGTCTTCTTCTATTTTCTTTCTCTATCTACCCCAGTTTTATTTATACTTTCCTGATGGCTTCATTTAGTATTTTAGCTGCTCCTTATTTCATGTTATTCAGTTTACCTGTAAGCAAACTCAGACAGAGATACTCCATACCCTGTGTATACTACGTATTATTTCACATGTACCTGCTGCCCTTACGTTTCTTGGCAATTTATTTCAAGAGGTTTATTTATTTTTGTTTGTTTGTTTCTTCTAGTTTCAAAGTTGAAGTTAAATATTGTATTTCAGTGCAACATTTCCAGGTGTATCTGGTATATTTGAGTCATTTATCTCCTTTAAATTATCCTTTCTTTTTCACATAATATGGTATACATTTCTGTAGTTTCTTCTTCTTTCTTTCTTTCTTTCTTTCTTTTTTTTTTTTTTTTTGCAGTTTTTGGTTAAGGCTGAGTTTCAACCCACCTTGCATATAGGGCAGCATATGGGGCAGGCGTCCTACACCTTTGAGACACAGGTGCTGCCCTGTAATTTCTTTTTTCATAAATTTTATTTTATATTAATATGAGGGTACAAATGATTGGGTTGTAATGTTTCCATTTGTTATATATATTCCTGTTGTAGTTGTGTCCCACACCCAGGGAGTGTGACATATATCCTTACATTGCACCCATTAAGTGGGATCACACCAATCCCTCTCCCTCTCCCTTTCCCCCCAATTCAAATTGAATTTTGAGTTTTCCTCTTGTGTGGGCTTGTATTAATTTTTCTACTAGCTTCATGTTAGTTTTGAATACATTGCATGCTTGTTTTTACATTCTTATGATAGTTTACTAAGAAGAATGTGTTTCAACTCCTGTTTCTTAATATAGAATTTAATATAGAATTTCTTAATATAGAAAACCTAGCAATTCCAAATCCTTCTTATAACTTATGCTTCTGATAGGGTAAGGCCCTTTTCTGATTAATTTTCCGTAAATGTACTGATGATTCCCTTCACTGTGCATCTACATGGAGCATGTTTGTATCCCTGTTTATGAGAGGTGCTAAACATTTTTATAACCAGATACTGAATATTTCTTTTTTAATGTCCATATTCTACAGTGTGGAAAATATCATTGTAGCATTTCATTTATCAAATAATTTTAAATTCATCAAAAGAATAATCAGAATAAGTTGTAAATATGTTGCCATCAGGGTCTAACGGAAAAGTAATGTTGCAAAGAATAAGCACACTTATTGAAATTGTGTTTTAAATAAAGGTGACCATCTGCTCACTCAGGCAAAATGGCAATTTTTCTTTATTTACTGCTAGTTTATATAGTCAATCTTGTGCATGCGCACTATACAGCAATGAGTTCCTTAATATACATTACAATCCCTCTGCACGTGCGCACTGGATGTCAATGACTTCTTTAATCCATTTGAACATCCTGTGACCACCTGCCCTGTAAGTAGCTCCTCCCTAGTAATCGAATAATCCACCCAACATACACCTTTAAGCATAACCCTTTCAACACAACCCAGTTTAACATAACTTAATGAAGAACATGTTGTCAGTCATTACTTTCTTTGTTCTTATCTGATGAAGACTGAGGCTATACAGGAACAAGGTAGATTGAATACCTGCCCTTGCTGGCCTTGCCATTTGGAGGCTGTTACTTCAAATCTTTAAGCAAGACATAAAGAAATTTCTTGGGCATACAGAAATTTGTGGGCAAACCTCTGCTCCCATGTAGGCCTTATGTCAGGAGGTTTTTGCTAGAACCTTTTAAAAAGAATTTTCAGACTGGACTTCTCAAAAGCCTTTTAGGAGCACAGGTTTCATCTGTGCCATTAGATACCTGTATGCATTGGGTAAATTCCTCTTGAGTTCCCCAAGCACATTTCCATTCCTGGACCTGTCCGCAAGTGACCTGCATTACTTACTACAGATCAGGAAATGTTACTAATGGCTATCTGGACAGTTTTCCAAAGGGCTTTTTTTATTGGCCTTATAAAATCAACCTTAATTCCTTAATGCAGTAAATGCTATTCCAGCCAAAGCCTTGGTCATGTTAGACCCACAAACAACCTGGCCACATGGGATTCTGCCTCAGTTTTTCACAAGTATGCCTGCACAAAGTCTTTTCACTGCTCTCTCTCAAATGGCTATTTTGGCCAGAGGCATATAGGCATTTCACCTATAAAATACATTTTAAACAGTTACTCATTAGATAAAAACAAAATACATTCAACTACAATTATACTAGATCTATACCACATTTTATGTTTTTGCTCTTTTTTTGAGTTTATTGAGGTTTGCTTTGTCATCTCTAAACCTTGCATTTACTAATAGAATGGGGATCAGAGTGTTCTTTGTTAGTAGATTTTAAAGTTTCTGGATTATGAACTACAAAGAGCAATAAATAAAGTGTTCTATCCCATTGTGAATACACACACAGGCAAACAAGTCACAGTTTGCACATAAGAATCAGTAGGTTTCTATTCTAATGGAATGTCTACAAAATCTGAACATTTATTAGATATTGTAATACCAAAAATTCAGCAATGCTTCTGTTCCTATTCTTATAAAGTTCAAATATCTCAAAAGTTATTTTGCTCAGCCACAGGCAATCGTGAGAAGAGCCTAAGTTTCAATTCAATGAAATCTATTACTGTTGTTCTAATGACTTTTGACAGAGGACTGCTTTTGGGAAAAATTTGTTCATGCTATTCATCTATAAGCATGACAATGAGCCTGGAGTGATAAATCATTTGAAACTACATTGAATGCTAATTAGTTATTTGAACACATATATTCTTACAAGATATATATAGTGTACCAGTTAGAAACCAGTGATGTGATTAAATACCCTCATAAACTAACCTATATATACCCATGGACTATTGGTATGTTTTTATATAGTTGGGTGTATTTAGTTACTTTTTATGCATCATATATATGCACACACACATACATACCAATGTATGTACACACATATATGAGCTTGAATATAATTGTATATAAGTAATTTATCAATATATTTTAAAAATAATATAATGTATATGGCTGCCTGGAAAGTATCCAGCCATGTAATATGAAAAATAGAGACATAAATGCTCTGGTTACCTTCTATACAGCAATCATATTCAATTTATTTGAAATAAAATATATTTTGGCATTATTTTTTAATGTTCAAATGGCAATATGCAAACATGCATTATTTATCTGCATCAATATCCTTGGAATTATATGAGAGGAATGACAATTATACTCTTCTGTGTAGAAAAATGCATAAATATAAGAAAGCTTATATCTGTGCTCTGGTCTCCCTAGAAGGTCCACCATCCAGGAAAGCCCTCTGGGAAGGACCATAAGCCATGCCATAGTATGACAGCCTCGCTGAAGAAACAATATTTAAATTCATACCATTTTTCCTGTGTTTTTGATAAAATATGTATACCATCATTTGCATTACAGAGTTTTTCAGAAAACAAAAATTTATAAAATTCCATGATTATTTTATTTTTAAATGAGTAAGGTAACAATTTTTAATGAGTGTTGACATTAACCCTAATACTGTCTGAGACTGAACATCCAGATGTTGGTGAAGGATGAAAATTAGACAAAGAAAAGATCATAAGTCTCTTCTCGTATTACTTAAGAAAACAGACTTTTACAACTTCTTGAATTCCAGAGAAGAATTGAATCACAAAACTGGCTAAACAGTGTTTTCAATATTTCTGTATTTATCATAGAGTTTCAAAGGAGGAATATAATAGGGTGATTTAAAGAATGGTAGAAGGGATTCATGAGAAACAATTAAGAAATCCTAAGTGTGTAGAGCTGACTGGAAAACTATTGATGGGAAAGATTATCATCAGTAATAGGGACTGGATTAATATTAAAGAGGGAAAAGTTTTATTTTACAAGTTAGAAAGAGCAATGATACGTGAAAGTAATTACTAGGAGTAATAGGATGAAATTAAGAAACTAAAATTTAAAATGAAAATCAGAGTTAGCTCACTGACAGTGAGCTGTTAAATAAGGATATTGATCAGTAGCTAAATAAAGTCGGAGAAAACTCATAGCCCAAGGAAGTTAAAATTATGCCACAATAAGCACTTGTAGTCAGGGTTTGGGGAAATGAAGGGTTTTGTCCAAATAGCATTTTAGTTTTTTTTATCTCTATGAGTCAGTGAATTAGAGAAATTATGAAGCTACTCAGAGGTCTGGTAATTAGAACCAGTGAACTTATCAATTTATTTCATTTAAAAGATATTACTTGAAAAGCTGATGTATAAATGTCTCTTTTAATAGTTAGGACAATATATTCCACTAAAAATTTGTTTATCTTTATCAACAAAATGGAACATTGTATTATTCTACTTATTTGCTGACTAGATATCCAGCATGTAACTTAGAGTTAAGGGCTCAACTCGCAAAGTTCCACTGCATGAGATTATTCCTCATTTGTAAGCAGGAAACAATTATACTTCACAGAGATATTGTTATGATTAAATGAGTTAACATCATTTAGCATGATGTGGTGTTAACTATTTACATTTCAGAAACAGTTTGAAAATTTTCATTTCTCAAATCTGAACCATGTACTATAACACTTTTACGTGCTATAAACCCAGCTAGACTTGAGATGAAAAAGATCTATGAATCGTTTTCTGTATACCAGGAATTGTTCCAGATACATGAAACATGGAGATGAATTACATAATATTCTATCTCTTAGGAAAAACTGAGTAGACATGAAATATTGCTCTAATACAAGGTGTCAAGTGGTAACTGTATAGGTTTGTTTAAATTGTTATGAGCTCAAAGATAAAAGAAAACCAATTTCTCAAAGATAGGAAACGGTAAGGGAAATCTTCGCTTGGGAAATTATTTTTAAACATGCCTGGATAATTTAGAGTAATAACTACCAGATGCTCAAGAAAATAAATGTGAGGCAAAGTTTTACATCAAGCCATGTTCGTTCACATATGGAGATTACAGCCAAATAATTCATAAAGATATGCTAATCATGCTAATTTTGTTATTATGCACTGTATTCATGTATCAATACATTACAAGGTACGCCATAAATGTGTAATTATGATTTTCTAATTAAACTAAAATACACCTCAAATATCCTAAGCAGATAGAATAATCAACCTAAATAAAAATTAAGACCTTTAATTATCAGTTTAATAGTCTGTATTTAGATTCAATCAATAATTATTTTCTCCAGTGGGAAAAATGAGGGATATTGTCTTCTTGATTACATTATTTCACCAAAGAATACTTGTGGATAATTAAAAATAATTATCATCACTAGTACTGATTATAATTAATATCAGGACAAAGGTGGTACAGCAAAATGTAAAAAGTGCTTAAAAAAGTAGAAACAATAACTCTTTTAAAATCAGATAATATTATAAGTGAAAAAAATCCATTGAATTCATTGATTGTTATAATAGTCATGGCTAGGAATCAAAAAATACAGATGTCAACTTATAAATTAAATATTACAAGTAACAAAATTTAGAAATGCAAAGGTAAAAATTTTGAAAATGCTACTAATATGTAAGGGAAATGGGAGCATATGGCAATACTCTACTTTAATTGCTACTCAAAGCATTGTACTAATGTTTACTGTCAAAGGAAGTAGTTTACGCTTAGCCTTCATTTATAAGAATGGAGGTAGTTGCCAGAACAAAATCATAAATTTTTCTAAGTAACAAAATATTGGAAATTTATACAATGAAACTGGAGACACATAAAACCAAAAAAATAATATTATAATAAAAAGCAATATAAATTAAAAAAGAAAGAAATATGATTTCAATGCCCACTATGATGGAATTAAAAGTCAAATCATAAAAAGACCAGCACTTTCCAATCTTAATGAGAGCCATTCACTGTAAGGATAGAACATCTTTCCTACACATCACACAGCAACTACATTCAGAAAACAGAAAGCATACTATATCTAAGCAGATATACTTAGAAACAGGAAGAAGAAAATTATATTTCCTTAATTTCAATCTATGCAGATAAGGTGTTTTAAAAATCTGAATAATTCAATGAAGTAACTGATAGGAGGTTGATTCAATCAATCTCTGCATTTCAAATCCAGTTTTAATTTCAAGCATCAGAATATTTAGTATAATTAAATATGGTTAGTTTTTAGGATTTCTCAATCAAAGCCCCAAAGACAAAATAGTACATACAGATAAAGGGTTCTCATCTGAATACAATGATATAAGAAAATAAATAACATTCTCAGCCTTCCAATTTAACTATAAAAACAACCTTCTCTTTCAAAAATTCTCAGAGAGAAAAAAATCCAAAAAAATTGAAGAATTTCTAGAGAAAAAATGAGAATGAACAAGAACATATAAGAAATTTATGGGATTTGAATTAAGTATTTATGATTGTATATTTATAATCCTAAGTACATTAAGGACATAAAATAAAAGAATGTTAAATAAATTAAATATATAACTACAAGAGGCCGAGAAAAAGCAGGAAAAAATAATCAAAGCCTATTACGAAACAGAAATGTAAATTAAATTTTAAAAATGTAACAAAATTGTACATATCCCATAATACCCTGAAATAAAAAATAAATTTCAGGAATTTTTTTCATTCTTTAAATAAAAATATGTTTTTCTCTTCTTAAAAAATAAATTAATTAAAACAAAATCCTCCCCTCCAAAAAATCCTAAATTGGCAGGAAAATAAAGTACAACAAATAAACTTTAACAAATTGTATTAAGAATTGGGAATAAATAACATAAGCAGCTAGAAAAAAATTATATTTTCTTAACACTACACAAATTTCATGTGAAGAATATTTTCATGACAATTGCCAACAGCAACTTCAAAAAAAATGAAAAAGAAAACCATATAATCTGATACCCACATATGAAAATGAGAGACTCGTGAATGAACGAAACATATTAGGCAAATAATTCACTAAGGAATTCTGTCAAACTGGATGGGCAATTGCAATATTATTTAAATCTTTAAGCACTCGTAAAAAGAAATAAAATTTCTACTGTGTTTTTATACAAAGCAAATAAGACCACATTAATTTCCTAGAAATGTAATAAGTTAGCACAAACTGGGTGGCTTAAAACAATAAAAATGTGCTATCTCACAGTTCTGGAGGCCAGAACTCTGAAATCAGTGTTGGCTGGACCTTCTCAGTGAACTCCAGAGAAGCAGGGGGAACAGGTACTCACTTCTGGTTTCTGAATACTCCAGTCCTTGTCTCAGGGCCACATCATCCCCATCTAGGGCTCTGTGGCCTCTAGATACCTCATCCTTCTTTTCTCTGCCATACTTCCCTCTGCCTCACTTACAAACACACTTGTCATTGTAATTAATGTCCCCAGGGATAATCCTGGAAAAGGTCTGCCTCCCATCATATTACTGTATAAGTTAATTGCCTTTTTTGATATATACATATAGGGGTATTTTTTGGAGGGGTGGTAGTACAATCATCCCACTATCATCTTCCTTATGACTTCCCAGAGTTCATGTCCATTCCAACATACATAAAAATCTCAGTCCATTACCAAAGTCTAAATCAAAAACTTTGTCTAAATATCATCAGTTCAGAAGTTCTACATTGCATTGTCTAAATCATCTTAATCAGGTATGGGTGAAACTGTGGGGAGTGTCTATGGTAGGACAAAATCTTCTCTATTCTATGGATTTGTAAACTGGAAAAGAAGTTATCCTCTTCTGAAATAAATGTTAGGATAACATTGACATTCCAATGGAATGTCAAAAATGAAAGAGATAAAGGAGTTACCAGTCCAAAGCAAGCTCCTAATTGAACAAGAAAAATTCCATTAATTTTTCTTAAGTTTTGTTTTACTTTTAGTTGACAAATAACAATTGTATATATTTATAAACTACAATGTTATATTTCCATACATATATATATATATAGCCATTACCTGAAAAATTTATCATTTTGGCAAATATTTTGTGATAAGAACATTTAAAACCTTTTCTCATATTCTCTTTTAGTAGTTTTGAAATATGCAATGCAATATTAACTATAGTCATCTTGCTATTCTATAAAATACCAGAACTTATTCCTTTTATCAAAGTGTAAGATTGTGTACATTGACAAATATCTCAATTTTCCCCAAACATTCCCCAATTCCCAGAGTCTGGTAACCACCATTCTGCTTCGTATTTTGAGTTCAACTTTTCAGATTCCACATATAAATAAGATCATACAGTATATATGTCTTCGTGACTGCGTTATTTAACTCAACGTAGAATCCTGTAAATTTATCTATGTTGTGTCAAACAAAAGAACTACCTACACGGGGAATGTTTCAGTACTGAATAGGATTTCATTGTACATATAACACATTTCTTGTATCCGTTCATCCATTCATCAATAGGCACTTACGTTGTTGCCATTCATAGCTATTGTGAGTAATCCTGCCTTTAACATGAGAGTGCAGACATGTCTCCAGCATACTGGTTTCAATTCCTTTTTGTACATACTCATAGAGGAATTGTTAGATCATAGGATAACTCTATTTTTGGTTTTCTGAAGAAATTGCACATGGTTTCCAAAGTGACTGTATTAATCTACAATACCAGCAACACAGCATAAGTGTTTATTTTTCTCCATATTACTGCCAACATTTATTACCTTTCATCTTTTTGATAATAGCTATTCGAACAGATGTGATATCCTATTATAGTTTTAATTTACCTTATCATAAATGTGTTCAACTCTTTTTGTATATTGTTACCTGTTTGTATGTCTTCCTTGTATGAACTAAACATACATTGAGAAATGCCTATTTAAGACCTTTGCCCATTTTTAAAATAGGTTTATTTGTTTTCTTGTTATTATGTTGTTTGAGTATCTCGGATATTAGTTCGAGTATTTTGGATATTAGCCTCTTATCTAAATCATGCCTTGCAAAGTTGCCTCCCAAACTGAGGGCTACCTCTTCACTCTCTTAATTATTTACTGCATGTGCAGAAGCTTTTTAGTTTTCTGTAATTGCAATTTTTTAAATTTTGCTTTTATTGCCTGTGGTGTTAGGATTACATCCAAGAATTCTCTGCCCAGAACAATGTGACTGAGCTTTACTCCTGTAGTGGGAATTTTGTAGTTTCAGGTCTTAGTTTAAATCTTTAATCCATTATGACTAGATTCTTCTGGGGCTCAGTATTTTGCTGTCTAAACCCATGGTTTTACTCATCACAGCCTTTACCCTGTGCATAAATTACCAAAAGTATTTTATATTTCCTTTGGAAAAAAAAAATCTTTATCAACAGACACAAAGCTGAAATTTCTGAATTTAAAGCCTGTAGTCCCATTCTGCTAGTGGTTGAATTACAGTGAAAACATGATGCCCTTCCTTGCCAAGGTGTCTTCCTTGCCAAGAAGGCCAAAGTGGCCACAGAAGCTTGAAATGACAAGGAACAGATTTTCCCTTAAGGCCCCCAGAGAGACGAGAACCCGATCAAATTTTTAACTTTGCTTTTAGAAAGAAATTCATGTGAATTAATTTTTATTGTTTTAACCCACCCTACTAACAGCAATTTGTTATCACAACCTTAGGAAGCTTATACAATCAAATTAACACAATTATAAGCCAATACAAATATGAAACAATTTCATTTATCAGTGTCCATGGAGCATTCTAAGTGCCATTTCAGTAAGACGAAGCACATCAGAGTGGTATTATTTGAAGGATATTTGGACAGATCAATGTTAGAAAAATAGCTTTATTAGATGGATCATATTAAATCACCTTTTCTCATGTTATACAGTTTTTATATCAGCAATTTCCTATCTTTAGAGAAAATCTATTTTTTAAAGAAATAGTACATATCCATACTATATTTTCTAGCATTTTCTTCTAGTAAGAAAGCTTAATTAATAACTGTAATCATCATAATCCAGCATGTTGGATTGTGAATATTTCATGTTTAGTATTACCAGGTAAAATACAGGACATGTAGTTAAATTTTAATTTTAGATAAACAACAAATAAATTTTTTCATGACTATGTTTCACGTGATAAAGTAAGTGTATACATACCACATTTTCAAATTTCATATTTAATTTAAATTCAAATTTAATTTGGCATCCATGGTGTAATGAATTAAGTTTGGCAACATTAACCATAACGTTTATTAAATTTAGAAATCAATAATGTAGGATTTTATTTTTAAGCTCACAGACTATAACTGAGTTTGTTCCAGAAAATTAAACCCAAGACAAATACTATAAAAATGTGGAAAGAATCTGAAGCTAGGATTTCAAGTAGAATATCTTTGCCTAATGCTTACCTATTTCTCCTATTAAATACTGAAATGATAACCCAGAGTTGCAGTTTTACAAAAAAAGTATCCATGTTCTGAAATTTTATAAAATGAGATAAACTTTATTGAAATAATCCCCCCTCTACAAATAGCTTGGAGTATTGAAGTCTGTAGAGGGAATAATATCAAGAACTGAGCCTACTTTTTCTAAGTTTTCAAGTGGCTCACATATTATCCCTTGCATTTACAGAGTTATCCTTTTTGTTATGTAATGCTTTAAGAAAAGAAAGATTTTGTGTTTTATAGACTCTCAACCAGATATTTCATGTTGTTGCTTTGTGTGATACCTCCATACCCTGAGCTAAATTTTATTTTTAAATTTTTCTCTCTATTTCTTTATCAAAATTAGGAATTAGGTATAGAGAGTTCATTGTTCTGAGTATATTGTTTATGATAGACTATATTTAAGTTAATAAAAATATGCTGGTAACTAAGGAAAGTCAAGCACCACAGAAATAGCTTCCCAGTACCCAAAGATTACTAGAACATTCTAGAAGACCCATTTAAAATGGGTGGATGATGAACACTTTGACAGCTTTGCCAGAGCTATAGCAGTAGGAACTTAACAATTCCAATTCCAATACCCTCTTTATATACTATGGTGGTTATAATCAAAAACAAGGGAAAGTGTAATTTAGATTGTATACATAACCTTGAAATATTCAACCATAAATAATGGAGTATAATTTCCTTCCAGTTGTTAATTATCTGCAATTGAGCCCCAGCAAATTCCCTCATAAATTAGATAGTCATAATATTTCCAGTTGCATTAATTCATTTGCTTCTAAATTCTTGTCCAACCTAAAATAATCCTCTCAGTCCTTCATGGCTCCACATGGGTCCCCATCCATCCATCTGCCAGTTCTGGCAGACAATTCTCTCAAAATGATTATCCATGCCCTGGGGTAGTTAAATATATATTTGATAATAATCAGCATGAAACCATGTGTCCACATAAACAGCCTGCACCTGAGCAGTAGGAGGATTAGGGTTAAGACAAATGACATTTAACTTGCCAGGATACTTGCTAAAAAATGAAACAAGAGATAGCTCTCATGTTGAATGCAGAGTTCGAAATAAGTAAATAGAGATGAGTGTTTTAACATCCAGTGTTATTGTGAGAAAGGAATGCTAACCATCCCTAGTAAGTAAATAAATCCTGATGTTTTAATCCTATGCCTTGAACATCTATATGCCCTGAGAACTTCAGGCATCATAAAGCCTACCATATGCATCATGTTAAAACCAAGAATCATAGACACTGATCTTAAACAATTGGTAAACATGCCAGAGGTCCAGTTTTCCACAGGCAACATACCTGACACTGTGTAGCTCCTGAAAGCTAAGAGAAGCATTCCATCCACCCAATTCCAGACAGATGGTAAGGCAAGTATGTGCCATTTCTAGGACAGGTTATTTAAATTTGGATAGAGTTTATTATTAATAAATTAAATAAATACAGATGTTCATTTACTAATATAAAAAGAAAGGAGGCATGAAAAGAAAGAATTTAATCTGTGAATCCAACTGAAACTGATTATGAAACTATTCAAACAAGATAGGTATTAGTTATTTCATCAGTTTATTTATCAATCCTCATCTTGATTCCCTTGGAAGAAATTGAATCTCAATTGGTTGGTCACAAACTAAAGAATATGTTAACCCTTCTTTAAATGTATATTAATCTCAGTTATAACATTTCCAACTTATGTAAATGCCTATATATTGTATGTGTGTATATATATAATTGAATTTTGAGTATTCAAGATTTAAAAATTTTTACATTCTTTTATAAAACTGATGAAATACTGCAGTGACTTAGCCTCATCCACATATGCCAGAGTCCCTCCCAGAGGGCAGGGTCCTTTAAAACCTGTAGAACTAGCAGCTATAGACTAAGAAAAATAATGTTAAAGGCTATAAGAGGTAAAAAGACAGGGCACTCAGAATAGAATTTTCAAAGGTGGGAACACAGAGGACCACTGCTAGCTAGTGGGGTTCCAGTGAGTGGCCTTGAGTGTTTGTTCCACTCAACTTTTATTGAAGGCGATTATCTCACTTAGCCCAGAGGGTAAACTGAGGAAGGAAAAAATAATCAGCACTTTCTCTGAGTAAGCCTGTTCATTCTCATTCTATCTATAATCATTAACTTTAAAAGTCTGGGAAGCCTTGAGAAATCTGAAACTTGAGCCTTGTGTTGGGACCACCTCCTGTCTGTGGTCACACACCCACATTCCTTGGGGTAGGTTAGACCCCTCTAGTTTCTCTGTGGAGTAGATACGGTGACATCAGTTCTCCTCTGAAGATCAGTGGAAGAGAAGAATGTTCTTCTGATCTCCACCCAAAGACATCTCCCTCAGTGATCAGGGTACAAGCCCTCCAGCCCATGTTTCAGGGCTTCACCTATTCCCTTGATCTCTGCCATGCCATAATACAAATCCCCCATGGGTATTTGCTTTGAATGTTGACTGAGCAGGGGACAGCCTGGATAATGTTCCTTCCCAGGCCTGGCACATACTTCTGTTGCGGCCATGTTCTTCAGAGTGTTTACAGATCACAGCAGGGTTGTTTGCAAGCTGTACCCCTTACAGGCTAGGCTTCTAGTAAAAGCAAGAATTGCTCAGACACATAATTTAGCTGCTAATTTAAAAGTAAGTTAGCTAAATTGTTTTTATTCCACCTTGATCAGCTTATTTCTGTTTTTCCCCTTTTCTGGAGGTGTTTTCTCTTGCCAAGAATAGGGTCTTCTGTCCCCATTCTCTCTGCTTACATACACACTCATGAGCTTTGTTTTTTAAATTCTAGGCTCTTAATAACTAATTTAGAAATGAAATGCTATTTTGCCTTCTGTGCAATCTCCAAGTCCTTGGGAGGCCAATTTCCCAAGGCAATTTAGAAGAGATAAGGGAAGTAATTTTCAGTAGCACTCTTCATTCAATTTATAGGATCCTATTAAGCACACTCTATTTAGATTCTCCTTGGATGCAACAAACTAAATATGTTTCCCACCCCCAAATTCCTATGTTGCAGCTCAATCCCCAGTGTGATGGTGTTTGAAGGTTAGGTCTTTGGGAGATAGTTACATCATGAGGTTGATGCCTACATAAATGGGATTTGTGCTTGTATGAGCAAAGACAAGAGACATGGTTTCTGTCCACTATGCTAGGATACAGGAACAAACAAGCTAACCAACAGCAAGGAAGAGGACTCCTATTAGACATCGGCTGTGCAGGTACATTGTGGAATTTCAAGTCTTTAGAGTTGTGGAACGTAAATGCTTGCATTTAAGCCACTAAGTCTATGGTATTACCTTATAGCTGCCCGAATTGACTAAGATACTTACCCTTAGAGGAAAGGAAATTATTTGAGCTCCTCCATAGGGAATTTCCATTCTCTGATCCAACCAAGAAAGGTTTCTAAATCGAAGAAGGCTAGTGAAAAATAAGTGGAAGAAATAGAGATGGGGAAAAAAAATCTGTATTGTGTTTCTTCTCACAGATATTTGTTATGGAGGCCAGCAGCAGTGAATAATTCAACAGGTTCAAAACGAAAGGGTGGCCTTAGGATCAACTTTACAAACATCACCGTGGGAACTTTAAACTTCTGAAACTAAATCAGACTGTATTTGGGCTCAGAGTCTCTTATGTGCATTATATGACAATAAACACTTTGCAAAAATTCAGTTCTTTGCCAAAAGGCACTTCCTTTTGGAGACATTGCCTAGCAGGTCTCATGCACCCCTATATGACTTGTATGCTTTTTATCCAATGTCCATAATTCCCCATACATCTTATTGCACTAATGCACAGTGCTCTAAAATGTCTGTTTACTATTTTATATCCTACAGTGTCCTACATATTCTTCAGTCAAAAGATAGCCTGACCTTATTATTATGAGCTAAGTCAATTTCATGATACCTGACATATGTAATTAACACAGCATATAGAAATATTAGTTTGATAATTAAAAATAAGAACAAAATAAAAAGATTACAAAGAATAATAAAGACTCAATACCAAAAAAACTGTAAGCCTACGTATGAAAATTAAGCTTTATTGAAAAAAAAATCACAGTTGACATAAACATCAAAATATATTAAGATGAGTGAAAGCAAGGAAATGAAATGATTCCACCATAAAAACAAAAATTAGCAAATACAATGAAAATACCAAAAGTGAACCTAAAAATTCCACATAAACTCTTTCTCTTTAAATTTTAAGAAAATATTAATTTAAAAATCTATTTTTTTCTGATTTGAAAATAAGACACCAAGTTTAAAAGCAAGGTAAAATTGAGATGCTGCTGCACTTTAAAAATTAATGATTTGAGATAAATTGTTTAAAAGTAAACATTTTCAGAAATTAGTAGCACGTATTTTTAGGCTTAACCATGTAAGTTGAAAAGATAGAAGTTACTGTAAGAAATTCAATAATAAGTCTCCAAAAATCAATATTTATTTGCTTGTGGGGAATACCTTTTTGTATTTAGTTATCATTAAATTTAGGGCTGTGTAAAATCACTACTGATGTTGCCGTGAATTGACATGGTTTCTGCTTTAGATGTTATTACTTAGGCTAACTTTACAGTTTGTTTTAAAAGAAAGCTAGAATAACTTTAATTCTATCTCAGTTATTTTTTTAAATTAAAAAAAATTCATATTTGAAATGTAATTAAATCATACTAATGGAGACTCTTTTTTTCTTCTCCACAGCCACTGAACTATGAGAAAAAGAAGTCATACACTCTCAACATAGAAGGAGCGAATACACATCTGGACTTTCGCTTTTCTCACTTGGGTCCTTTTAAAGATGCTACCATGTTGAAGATCATTGTTGGGGATGTGGATGAACCACCACTCTTTTCCATGCCTTCCTACATCATGGAAGTCTATGAAAATGCCAAGATTGGGACCATCGTTGGTACAGTTTTGGCACAAGATCCTGACAGTGCTAATAGCTTAGTGAGGTATCGTATGCTTTAATCTTTTAGATGCATAAAGATTTTTATTGCTTCTCATATTAATTTAACATAAATAAGGAGATACTTAAAGTATTTTGTTTCTATGCTTTTTCCTATTAATGTAATTAAATTACAATATTAGATGATTCTTTGACTAGCTTGGTGAATGGGTGTCTATCAAATTAAAAATATATTTGGCTATTTTCATAAGTAGATTATTAACCACATGTATTAATTATTCTACTTGGCTTAAAGAATGGGCACATGATTAACTGAGAAAATTTTTGTAGAACTGTGCATACATATGAGAGAAAATGTGGGCTCTTTAGTGGTAAGAAGTATATATACAGTACACAAAGTAATAATTTGGGAATGCACACATGTCTGCCTCTGATTCCTCTGGTCAGACTAGCATGGTCTAGGCAATTATCTATGCTAGTTTAGGCAATTATCTATGCTTGTAAGTGAAAGAGAAAAAGTAATATTTGTCTCTCAGAGTTAGGTGCATGAAGCAATGTAAATAAAGCACCAAACAAAGTAGCCAGCACTTGGTAGTCACTCAATAAATACTGAACTGTACAAGGCACTGCAGAGTGCTGACTTAGAGAATGGACACTGAATACAGGCAAACCATTGTTGGAATTCTAGCATCTCTACCCACTAGCTCAGTGATCTTACACTTTTGGTAACCACTGTGGCACCCCGTCACCATGAGAATAAAAATAGTCAGGAACACAGATTGGAGCTACAAGTGCCTACAAGAGGGGGGCTTCCCATATTCCAGGGAGATCCCTGAGCAACCTTTGCCTTGGCCTTTTACTCAAGTCTTATACAACGGGTGTGGGGGCCCACACACGAGAGCTACATGCTTAATGATCACTACATGCTCTTTCTCCCTGGGCTTAACTCCCACCCTGTGGCACCACTAGTGTCCAATGTATAACACCTGCTTGCTAATGCAGCAACGGATCGGATCTTAACTCATTAACTCCTGCAACTGCTTGAGGGCTTGTCTCTGCGCAGCCAAACATCTCCATGCCGGCTAGGAGATTGTCTGGCTCCCAGGGCCTCCCTCAAGAGCCGGTGACTGCTTCCATAAGCTTGGTGCATGGTGTCCTACATCACACAGTCATTCAACCCTGAGGAATTTCAAATTCCTAATGTATAAAGAAGGACTAATGCTATGTAAGTACATTAATAGAATTAAATTAGATTAAAATGAAGGACTTAGCACAGTGCCAAGCACATCATGTAAGTCCTCTCCAAATAGTATTGAATAATATTATTATGAAGGAGAGATAATTAAAACTTTCTTGCATAATCAAAAACTTTTTGTCTCATTTATGACAAAATTAAAAGGGCTGCATAAATGCATAAAGCAACTTAGTTACTCCGTATTTAGAGCCTCAGAAATCCGACTGTTCTTGAAAGTTTGATATCTTTAATGTATTTTTCTGCTTTGTTATCCTTTTTCTAAATACAATGCTTAGTATGCTTCCATTCTAACAAAAGATGTGACCTAATCACTTCCCAAAGTCTCTACCTCCAAATACCATCACATCGGGCATCAGGCTTCAATATGAATTTTGGGAATATACAAGCATTCAGTCCGAAGGAGGTAGGATGCTGCTGGCACTAGGGAAAGACATCAGGGATGGTGCTCAACATTCTGTAACTCACAGAACAGCCCCAGCACAGAGAATGGTCCAGCATCAGTCAAGTCAATAGTGCTGAGGTTGAGAGAACCCAGCAGAGCAGGAAAAATTAAGTCATAGCCTGGTACAACTGCAGTAGTGACTGTATTCATGGAAAGACACTTTGGAAATATGTATTTAGCAGATATGTTTCCGTCTGTATAACTAACATGCATGCATGGTCATGTGATGTTTCAATGTATATAAATTTCAATTAATAAAAAGGTAAGTCTATAATTGCCCCATGATATAATTAATTGCCTCAGTAACTGCCCTGTATTATTGGTAGTATTTAAGTGAACGCTCTCCATGATACATGCATTCTGCCAGTTGTTGCATACTGGATGACTGGTATGTTGTTTTCAAATTCTAATATAGAGAGCAGGAATATATTATCATGTGCATTACTCTCTCTGCTTTGTTTTGGTTAGAGAACTAAAATGAATCCCTCTAAAGCTGCCTTAAAATAATTAGACACCATTGCTGCTGTTTGGGGTATAATTTACATAATATTTATTCTCGATTTTAATAAAAATGTGTCATTCACATAGGCCTCTAGGTGTAAACAGTGAAAAAAAAAGCATAAAACATTAACAAACACAAAAGCAAGTCTTATACTTCCACCTTTCTCAGGGACCCAATGTTTGTACTAATTAAGGAAAAGCACATTGAAAAGATGTACTTTGCCGTGTGCCCTGAAATGCAATTAACTCTAAGTTCGTAGAATCGGTAATGAAAGGGAGTTTGAGTTTTACATAGGTTTTTGAAAAGCTTTCCTGACTTCAGTCTTTTGTATTTCAATTTTGCAAACTATTAATAAAACACTTCACATTTCTAAGGATATGTCATGTCTAGGTTTTGTCTTTTCAACTCTAAATAAGATGTGCAATTTGCAGCAATATAATCATCACCTTTAAACAAACAAAACAAAACAAAAAATAAAATAAAGTAAGAGCCTGGCTGTTTACCAGCAGTGAAGAAATCTTTTACTTAAACAGGCTGCAATTACTAGCTGGCAGACTACAAATGGAATTCAGGAATTTCACAGATTACCTACCAAGGGATGACCAATCTGTATTGAACATAAAACTCTAGAGATTTCTTGGAAATCTGACCTTATGTTGCATGACTATTAAAAACATGGGCTGGCAATGCATTACTTGTTATTTATTGAACAAGGATTTTATATATGGCATATATATATATGTATAACCTTCTTAGCAACACTGAAACAGTCTGTGTTATTGTTTCCATTCTACAAACGAAGACACCAACGCTCAGCAAATTTAATTAATTTGACCATGTTTGCAGAGAGATAAAATGGAAGATTCAGAATCCAAATCCAGTTATGCTTTATGCTGAAAACTGGTTTTTTTTTTAAGCCTACGATAGCTGTCTCTTACATTCTTCAACTAATAAAAGGAAAATATATAAAATTATGGGCATTTTAAAAAATCAAGTATTTCAGATTAGAAAAAAAGTAATGCTTTAAATGCTCAGAAAGCCGCTGATCAAATGTTGGTACCTGACATCCTAAGTATGGGTTCACTTCATGCGTTGGAAAAAGGGATGCTAAGGATAGTCAAGTCTCTTTTTAACTTAACAGCCTCTCAGAAGTGAAATTGTTTTCTATTTCAGTTTCTGATAAAGAGCTCTAGCAGCCACATTTACCTAAGTGTGTGCCCCCATCTTAATTTTTCTTCCAGTCTGATGTAAAACATGAATTTATCTGTGGATTTACTCATTGACTATTTTCTTTGTATAATAACTTTAAGGTAATAAGAAGGAAATATGAAATAGTTCACACAATTGTTTCTAAAGTTCATGAGAACAGTCATAAGAAAACAAAGAATAGGGTAGTGCCTGTGGCTCAGTGAGTAGGGCGCTGACCCCATATATGGAGGATGGCGGGTTTGAACCCGGCCCGGCCAAATTGCAATGAAAAATAGCAGGGCGTTGTGGCAGATGCCGGTAGTCCCAGCTGCTCCGGAGGCTGAGGCAAGAGAATCACCTAAGCCCTGGAGTTGGAGGTTGCTATGAGCCAGAGCACTCTACCAAGGGCAATAAAGTAAGACTCTGTCTTTAAAGAAAGAAAAAAGAAAACAAAGAATAGCCTGTTTGCATGTTAACATGAAAAGTAAATCAAGCTGTGATTGTACTTGAAAATATTGGGCAGATTTTAAAAAATCTTTCTGATGTAAGATATCTTTGAAAAATGGCTGAAGAGTGTTCGAGGTGTTTACTCAGCCTGTTCTGAGATTTACCACGGCCTTGGTAGACACATTCTTCCAGTACATTCTCTGCATTAGGGGTGCCTTTTCCTTCATTTGCACTTCTAACGTTTTTACAGAATTCAAGAGGAGATCGAAATTAGAAATATAGCATTAATTTCGGATGTTATAGCAGCAAGAGAGTAAGAGATATTTCAAACTTATGACAATGTTGTTTTGCAAAGTTGAAGAAGGAGACTGAAAAAAATGAGCAAGAGAATTTGAAAACAAGATTCAAACTTTGGAAAAGATGAACAGTAGCTACCAGATATGTTTCAGACTATTTTCACATCACAGATACTATTTGATCATGTTAAAGGTATTACTGGATATCTTTTTTTTATTGTGACAGAGTCCCACTATGTCATCCTCAGTAGAATGCTGTGGCCTCACAGCTCACAGCAACTTCATACTCTTGGGCTGAAGCAATTCTGTTGCCTCAGTTTCCCAAGTAGCTGGTACTAAAGGCACTGCCATAATGCCTGGAAGTTTTTGGTGTTGTTGCTGTCATTGTTACTTGGCAGGCCCAGGCCAGCCCCAATGTATATATCCAGCACCCTAGGATTAATGGGATTGCCGATAGCTCAGTTACTTACAGGTATAAATAACAGAGGAAAAAATTCTGTTTGTACAGAGGTTTTTACCTCTTTACTTTTGTTTCCTGGGATTGAAGTTTTGATTGAGGAAATTAAAAAGCTTTCCAAAATTTTCAAGGGCTGTATGTGCTGCCATTTTTGTTAAGTACTAAACACAAGCCTGTTTTACCATGTGAGAAGTAACCATTTTGTATTTTTGGGAAAGATTATTTTCTTGATGCTTGACTTGCGTAGTAAATTGCATCCCTGAAGACAACAAAGAGAACTTTAAAATTTTAATGACCTGAACTACACTTCAGGGTGACTTTCTGTTAAGCTAAAGATGAGGCCAAACTATTCTGATATTCCACAAGACAGGTATTACATAAACTTTATCCCAGCCAGAGATCATATTCAAAAAAACTTACTAAATAGCTATTGGAAGGGTATAACGTTAAAGAAATTGGTCTTACCACTCCCGTACTGAACCTGGAAGTATCTAAAATGAAGCAGTGGAAAGAAGTTTTCTATGAACCAACTAACATTTCTCCAAATCAAGCTACATAAAAATGGATTTCATTACATAAGTTTCAATATACTTTCTTATGGGGGAGTGAACACAATATGATGAAAATAAGAAGGGCCTCTGTGGACTGAAATTTTATTATTGAAATGAAAAATAACTTTTCCAATGCACTGTAGCATGACAAACAATTATCATGACTATACCTATATAATCAAGGGGAAGTCAGGTGTCAAATGATGGCCTGATAGTTTGTTCAAAGTAGCTTCTGGTGAAGAAATACTTGAATAAAGATAATCATACTGAGATAAGACTTTGCTACGATCATAACCTATATGCCTGTTTGTTGGTCCGTGAAGTACTAATTTGAATGAGGAATTTTTGTCATATTTCAATATAATGCATTTTCTTTTTACCTTTGTGATTGCTTCAAAGCATATTTCCTACATATGTAAAATTATGCCTATGTTAAGGACAGAAATGAGAGCAGATGTAAAAATAAAAAGATAGCAATCCATATTTATACCTTTTAATGGTAACTCTGCGAGAAAATCACCTGTGCAGGGTAAGGTTTAAACGTGTCCACTTATCTGCTAGTGTGAAATCACGTAAGGAGTTGAATAGGGAGCTTGTCCGGTTGGACAGCTCTTAAGGACCACTGACAAATTCTGGGCTGGTGCTAACTTAATGGCACTTCCTGAGGGATTACCAGTACCTCATCAGGGACGTTTTACGGATCATCATCATACAACTTCTGTGCTGGTATTTTGTATAGATACTATTTTA
Organism: Galago senegalensis; assembly: GCA_963575145.1. Lineage (NCBI taxonomy): Eukaryota > Metazoa > Chordata > Mammalia > Primates > Galagidae > Galago > Galago senegalensis. The sequence continues at coordinate 2,046 of CAUYTI010015200.1, read as the reverse complement.
ATGTCAATTTCAAACATGACATAGAGCAAAAATAGTAATGACAGGGTTATAAAGATCATTCTATGCGAGTAGCCCTTGACTATATCTTAATATTTTCTCCCTCCTCTTTACCTTGTGGGTCACATATGCCTGTAGATTGAACAAGTTATATTGCGAAATAATTTTTTTACTTAAATACACCCTGAAATGTAAAAATGTGCTTAACCATTGGTAATTGTATTGCTTCTTAATATTATTTCCAGAGATATGATTCCATGAACTATTGTGGGAAATGTAAATTTAGTCATGCTTTTTTCAATGTTTAGATATTTCTCAATGAAAGAGAAAATGAGTCATCTGCACACTATAAAGAAAAAAAATTCTTTCTTGAATGATCTAAGCAATATTGTACAGAATAGTAGGAATCCATTGAAGGATGATATTAAGAATCTATAAATATCTAGCTATGCAAACATACTGGTCTAGATAGGTAAGACACGAAGATTTATAGCACGATTACTTCTACTAAAATATTTACAAAAGAAGTGAAAGACTATTATGGGATTTTTTTGTTTTTTGCTAATTATTAACTGATTCTCCATTATATTTGTTGATTTATTGGTTTGTTCATTCACTTATGAGGCCAAGTAATTCATCTTTGTTATTACTGATAGAAAAACAGAGCTTTAGTCTTGCATAATTTCCAAATGAAAATTGCTTTATGTGAATTGTGCAAGAAATGAAAAATTAATTTTCTGAGAGAAATCTTTCAGAAATAGACCGCAGTTCTTGCTATTTGACTAAACATGCTCACGCATTCAGTGGTGACCCTGATCAGATCCCAGTGGGTTTACAGAACAGTATTAGAAAGAACCCCTATTCATTTTTTATAACCATCCACATCAAAATAGGCCTAAGTTTCACAAGAAGGAAAAGGAAAGAAATTCATCCTAAAATACATTAAACCAAGTAGTAGTTTTTATTGCTCATGAAGATGGCTCCGAGTGTTTGTAAATTTCTTAAATCTCAGAGATAATAAGTGGTAGAACTGTGATTAACAGCTTTGCTTGGCCTCAAATCTGTGCTGAACCTCTTATGTTCAATATAATTTTCCATATATGCTGGTCTCTTACATAAACAATTTTTTGCTAGAAGTGATCTTTATATTCTATATAAACAGCAAGGTATCTGCAACTTCATGGACACACAGAGAAAGGTCATAGGTGATCTTCAGTGTCCTCCAAGAGATTACTACACATAAGGTGTCTGAAAACCAGGAAATTTATTCCTGGTACTTGTCTCTCCCCTACATTCATTTCTTTGTGCCTTTTAGTGTATCTTTGAAAACCACGGGCTCTCAGAATCCAAACACAGTTACCATTTTTCCCCAATCTCTATATCCCCATTTTCAAAATTATAACAGTTCAGCATCTACTACCACAGCCTATACTCATTATATCTACAAAAAGAATGCCTTTATTGTCTCATTGGCTTAACTAGATGTTATGGTTTAGTGAATTTCATTTCGTACCTAAGAATATTATATTTTAACAGAAATAGTGCTCAGGTATAACATGTTATAGAAGCATAGTAATACTGACTGTCTTGTTGGGATGTAGATGAGGGAGGACACGTCTGTTTTTCCTATCTATAACATAAAGCTTTTTTTTTTTTTTCTCTTTCTTTCCCCATTTCGGGTCTGGTAGCCAATATTAGCGAACAGTAGTCAATGACCTTATATTTCTGTTTCTTTTCTTTCTATAATTTATTGTGTGAAATTACCAAACTTCATACTTTCTGGATAATCTCTAGTGCACATGTGTATAATTAACAGCTATATAGTTTTGAAAACTAATCAAATACTTTGCCTTTCCTGAAGTTTTTATCTTTTAGAATTTTACAGGCTGTTCTCTGGCACCTATTATATTAGTTTGCAACTTACTTCTTTTCTCTCTCTTTCTTCCTTCCTTCCTCCCTTCCTCCCTCTCTTTTCTTTTCTTTTTTCTTTTCTTTCTTTCTCTTTTATAGTTCACAACTTATTTTTCCCTCCCTCCCTCCGTTCATCCC